>JBBGZY010001543.1:0-215000 GCA_037952925.1 Lithobates clamitans
ATGGGGGTCACAGGGTGACACAAGGGTCATGGGGGTCACAGGGTGACACAAGGGTCATGGGGTCACAGGGTGACACAAGGGTCATGGGGGTCACAGGGTGACACAAGGGTCATGGGGGTCACAGGGTGACACAAGGGTCATGGGGGTCACAGGGTGACACAAGGGTCATAGGGGTCACAGGGTGACACAAGAGTCATAGGGGTCACAGGGTGACACAAGGGTCATGGGGGTCACAGGGTGACACAAGGGTCATGGGGGTCACAGGGTGACACAAGATTCATAGGGGTCACAGGGTGACACAAGGGTCATGGGGGTCACAGGGTGACACAAGGGTCATGGGGGTCACAGGGTGACACAAGGGTCATGGGGGTCACAGGGTGACACAAGGGTCATAGGGGTCACAGGGTGACACAAGGGTCATGGGGGTCACAGGGTGACACAGGATGCTCTGGGGTCATAGGGGTCACAGGGCGACACAGGATGCTCTGGAGTCATAGGGTGACACAGGACACTCTGGGGTCATTGGGGTCACAGGGTGAGATAGGATACTCTGAGGTCATAGCGGTCACACAGGATGTTTAGGGGTCACAGGATACTCTGGAGTCATAGGGGTCACAGGGGTGACACAGGATGCCCTGGGGTCATAGGGGTCACAGGATACTTAGGGTTCACAGGGTGACACAGGATACTCTGGGGTCACAGGGTGACACAGGATACTCTGGGGTCACAGGGTGACACAGGATACTCTGGGGTCACAGGGTGACACAGGATGCCCTGGGGTCATAGGGGTCACAGGATACTCTGGGGTCACAGGGTGACACAGGATACTCTGGGGTCACAGGGTGACACAGGATACTCTGGGGTCACAGGGTGACACAGGATACTCTGGTCTCATAGGGGTCACAGGGCGACACGAGGGTCATGGGGGTCACAGATGACACAGGACGCTCAGGATTATGGCGGGATACTCCCTCCAGGACTGTGTATTGTTGGAATCCCTTCCATGCGCGATATATTACAATCCACAAGTCCTGAAAGAGGTCCTACAATGTGTCTGCCCATGTGCCAGTCCCCGCAGGAATGCCCACACACTGCAGGTCTCTAGGAGGACTCTGCCCGAGACTCCTCGGTGTCTGCCCATGTGTGATATCTGCCCCCTCGATCGCCCACCCCAGGAGCCATAGATGAAATGTTCATGCCCAGGAACACTGTAGGGGTCTCGGTGGGACGACTCGTAGAGACCTGCAGCCTATGTGTACATGAGGGCGGGGTCTGACACATGCGCAGACACACTGTGACATCACCCGGGGAAGCCTTGTGCTCGTCTACACATGCGTTGGCGTTAGAGTAATTATCATGTTTTTATAATTCTGAGACAGGGACCAGTGTCCGGGATTCTTGGAGGACGGGACCCTCCGCACAATCATTCTGCAGAATAAACATTTGTTTCTGGGGGGAAATAAACATTAGTGACGGCCTGGTGTACATGATTCCACCAATCAGGGATGACTGAAAATAATGACAATAGAGTCTTATCCAGAGAGAGGTCATCAGATAGACGAGTTCCCTGATCCACCCAGATTGGCCCCCCACTATGTGATCCCCCACATTTCATTGGAAGGTGTGGAATTGAGGCGCCGTCACCCGTAACAACCACCGACACCTGTGCAGAATGGACCAATGGGATATAGAGAGATGTTACAAAGTTACATAGTAGGTGAGGGTGAAAAAAGACACAAGTCCATCAAGTCCAACCTATGTGTGTGATTATGTGTCAGTATTACATTGTATATCTCTGTATGTTGCCGTCATTCAGGTGATTATCTAATAGTTTCTTGAAGCTATCAATGCTCCCCGCTGAGACCACCGCCTGTGGAAGGGAATTCCACATCCTTGCCGCTCTTACAGTAAAGAACCCTCTACGTAGTTTTGGGTTAAACCTCTTTTCTTCCAATTTTAATGAGTGGCCACGAATCTTGTTAAACTCTCTTCTGCAAAAAAGTTTTCTCCCTATTGTGGGGTCACCAGTCCGGTATTTATATATTGTGGGGTCACCAGTCCGGTATTTATATATTGTGGGGTCACCAGTCCGGTATTTGTATATTGTGGGGTCACCAGTCCGGTATTTATATATTGTGGGGTCACCAGTCCGGTATTTATATATTGTGGGGTCACCAGTCTGGTATTTATATATTGTGGGGTCACCAGTCCGGTATTTGTATATTGTGGGGTCACCAGTCCGGTATTTGTATATTGTGGGGTCACCAGTCCGGTATTTATATATTGTGGGGTCACCAGTCCGGTATTTATATATTGTGGGGTCACCAGTCCGGTATTTATATATTGTGGGGTCACCAGTCCGGTATTTATATATTGTGGGGTCACTAGTCCGGTATTTATATATTGTGGGGTCACCAGTCCGGTATTTGTATATTGTGGGGTCACCAGTCCGGTATTTATATATTGTGGGGTCACCAGTCCGGTATTTGTATATTGTGGGGTCACCAGTCCGGTATTTATATATTGTGGGGTCACCAGTCTGGTATTTGTATATTGTGGGGTCACCAGTCCGGTATTTATATATTGTGGGGTCACCAGTCCGGTATTTATATATTGTGGGGTCACCAGTCCGGTATTTATATATTGTGGGGTCACTAGTCCGGTATTTGTATATTGTGGGGTCACCAGTCTGGTATTTGAATGAATGAATGAATGAATGAATGATTTGTAAAGCGCAGCAAATGCGAACTGAATCGCCTCAAGGCGCTAAGATAACAATCTCTGTTGTCAGCTTGTTAGAAGAGGAAGGTCTTTAGTTTTTTCCTGAAGGCCTGGTGGTTTTCTTCCATGTGGATGTTGGTAGGAAGAGCGTTCCATAGTTGAGGTCCTTGGACTGCGAATCTTCGTTCTCCCTTTGCTTTGTAGCGGTATTTGGGAATGATAAGGAGGTTTTGGTTGGCTGATCGAAGACTGCGATTCGGTGTGTAGTGTTTTATTTTCTCCCGGAGATATAGCGGAGCATTTCCTTGTATACATTTGTGGGTGAGGCAGAGGGTCTTGAATGTGATCCGATTCTTCACGGTTAGCCAGTGTAGGCTCTTTAGGGATGGGGAGATGGATTCCCAGGGTTTTTTTCCTGTTAACAGTCTTGCCGCCGTGTTTTGAATGAGTTGTAAGCGCGCAAGCTGATATTGGGGAAGTCCTGCGTAGAGGGAATTTGCGTAGTCGAGTCGGGAATTGATGATTGTTCCCACAACTGCCGCTTTGTCCTCTTCTGGGATGAAGGGGATTAGTCTGCGTAGCTGGCGGAGGAGATGGTGGGATCCGCTCACCACTGATCCTATTTGTGCATCCATTGTCATTCCTGAGTCGAAAATGACTCCGAGGCTCTTGGCTTTGGTGCTTGGAGAGATGGTCTGTCCGAGGATGGTGGGAGGTGTCCACGGAGTCTTTGTTGTGGAATTTTTGTTAGCTTGAAGGAGAAGAAGTTCTGTTTTTGAACCGTTGAGTTTGAGGGAGCTACTTGTCATCCAGTCATCTATTAAAGTGAGGCATTTTTGTAATTGCTGATGAAGGTCTTTTTTGGCCATTGATGCGAAGGTAGAGTTGGGTGTCGTCAGCGTATGAGTGGAAGCAGAGATCGGTTTTCCTGATGATATTGAGAAGTGGGCGGATGTATATGTTGAATAGTACTGGTGACAAGGGTGAGCCTTGAGGGACTCCACAGGAGACTGCCCGGGTTTCCGAGGTGAAGGTTCCTAGTTTCACTGTCTGGGAGCGATTCTCTAAGAAGGATGTAAACCATTTTAGAGCAGAATCTGTAGCTCCTGCAACTTCAGCGAGGCGGACAAGTAAAATATTGTGGTCCACTGTATCGAATGCTGCGCTGAGGTCTAACAGTACCAGGAGACTCGGTTCTCCGTCGTCTGCTGCTTCAAGGGCGTCGTCCCATATCTTCAGAAGTGCTGTTTCTGTGCCATGACCTGGGCGAAAGCCTGATTGCAGAGGGTCCAGGAGTTGGTGTGAATCCAGGTGGTGTTGTAGTTGCTGTACTACTGCTTTCTCTAGAATCTTGGAGATGGTGTTGAGGCTGGTTATTGGTCTGCGGCAGTTAGGGTCCTTGGGGTCGAGATTGGGTTTCTTTAGCAGGGGTTTGACGATGCCTTGCTTGAGGGAGGTTGGCACAATCCCTTCTTTGAATGATTGATTTATGAGATGTGTTAGGGTACCGGCCAGGATGTCGGCACATTCTTTAAACAGTTTAGTGGGAATGATGTCGTTCGGTGATGTGCTGTCTCGAAGGCTTCTGATGATGTTTTTAGTCATGTCCGTGGTGATTGGGGACAGAAAGAAATTTGGCGGTTGAGTGAAGTTCGTAACGCTCTCCTCTTTTTGCTTTGGTTGAGTGAGGTTGGTTGTTATTTTTTGATGGATTGATTTTCGAATGAGGTCAATCTTGTCGATGAAGAAGTCTGATAACTCATTGCAGAATTCTTGAGTATCGTTTGATGGGGGCTCTAAGCAGGTCGGGTTCATTGACTGAGCAACTATTTTGAAAAGTTCACGTGGGCGGTTTAAAGCGGATGAGATGGTGTTTGAGAAATGTTCTTTTTTGGCTTTGAAGATTGCCTTGTGGTATTTCACAGTGTGTGTTTTGTAGTTAGCATGGTTTTCCTTGGTGGGATTTCTTCTCCATGCTCTCTCAGCTCTTCTGCGTTCTTGCTTGAGTAGGGTGAGAGTACCATTAAACCAATTGGAGTTTTTTTTGCGGATAAGAGTTCTGCGTTTTGGTGCCACGGAGTCTGCTGCTTGTAGTAATGTATTGTTTAGGAAGTTGAGTGTTTGTTCGGTTGAGAGATTTGAGTTTAGCAAAAGAATTTTGCTTGATAATGTAGTTTTGAAGAGATCGGAGTGAAGTTTCTTCTGAGATCTATTCCAGTGAGTTGCTGTTGCGTGTTTCTGTTTTTGGAGGATGCCTTTAGTAGTGATTATAAATTTAATGGTATTTGTATATTGTGGGGTCACCAGTCCGGTATTTATATATTGTGGGGTCACCAGTCCAGTATTTATATATTGTGGGGTCACCAGTCCGGTATTTATATAATGAAATCATATCCCCTCTCAAGCGTCTCTTCTCCAGAGAGAATAAGTTTAGAGCTCACAACCTTTCCTCATAACTAAGATCCTCCAGACCCTTTATTAGCTTTGTTGCCCTTCTTTGTACTCGCTCCATTTCCAGTACATCCTTCCTGAGGACTGGTGCCCAGAACTGGACAGCATACTCCAGGTGCGGCCGGACCAGAGTCTTGTAGAGCGGGAGAATTATCGTTTTATCTCTGGAGTTGATCCCCTTTTAATGCCAATATTCTGTTTGCTTTATTAGCAGCAGCTTGTCATTGCATGTCATTGCTGAGCCTATCATCTACTAGGACCCCCAGGTCCTTTTCCATCCTAGATCCCCCCAGAGGTTCTCCCCCAGTCTATAGATTGCATTCAGATTTTTGCCACCCAAATGCATTATTTTACATTTTTCTATATTGAACCTCATTTGCCATGTAGTCGCCCCTCCCCCATCAGATCTTCTTGTAAGGTTTCCACATCCTGCGGAGAAGTTATTGCCCTGCTTTGCTTCTGCCCTGCGATCCACCAATGAAGATTCTCCAAAGAATGTTTTAAACATAAGAGAACCAATCCGCAGCCGCTAAGAATATTCACACCCCCATAATAAAATAAAAAGAAATGCCGCGCTATGCGATATATCACTCACTCAGATGAAAATATATATATATATAATTGCCGTGAGCGATGGGCGAGTGAATGTTGGAGCAACTTGAATTCCCAAAGAAAGAATATAAATGGTAAAAAATATATAAATGAAATACTTGTTGTCAAGCAAGTCCACAGTGAAAATATATATATAATATAAATGTCCCATAAAGTGACTCTGTGATGATGATCCAAATAATATCACTGGTGACGTCACACACGTGGACGGATGGAGGACAGAATGGAGGAACGATGGAGCCTGGAATAAAGAATGGAGGAGGCTCACTTCTCAACCAAAACTAGTGCTTGTATACAGTACAACTCCCAGTATATAGAACACAACATACAATACATAACACAAACATCCCGTATACTACACAGTACTACAAATACCACGGGGAGCCAGGGGGGATCTGTCATTTATTGAGAGGATTATGTATGGAGGGGTGATATATGGAGGGGTGATGGATGGAGGGGTGATATATGGAGGGGTGATGGATGGAGGGGTGATATATGGAGGGGTGATGGATGGAGGGGTGATATATGGAGGGGTGATGGATGGAGGGGTGATGGATGGAGGGGTGATATATGGAGGGGTGATGGATGGAGGGGTGATATATGGAGGGGTGATGGATGGAGGGGTGATATATGGAGGGGTGATGGATGGAGGGGTGATATATGGAGGGGTGATATATGGAGGGGTGATGGATGGAGGGGTGATGGATGGAGGGGTGAGATATGGAGGGGTGGTGGATGGAGAGGGTGGATGGAGGGGTGATATATGGAGGAGTGATGGATGGAGGGGTGATATATGGAGGGGTGATATATGGAGGGGTGATATATGGAGGGGTGATATATGGAGGGGTGATATATGGAGGGGTGATGGATGGAGGGGTGATATATGGAGGGGTGATGGATGGAGGGGTGATATATGGAGGGGTGATGGATGGAGGGGTGATATATGGAGGGGTGATATATGGAGGGGTGATATATGGAGGGGTGATGGATGGAGGGGTGATATATGGAGGGGTGATATATGGAGGGGTGATGGATGGAGGGGTGATGGATGGAGGGGTGATGGATGGAGGGGTGATATATGGAGGGTGATATATGGAGGGGTGATGGGTGGAGGGGTGATATATGAAGGGGTGATATATGGAGGGGTGATGGATGGAGGGGTGATGGATGGAGGGGTGATATATGGAGGGGTGATATATGGAGGGGTGATGGATGGAGGGGTGGGTGATGGGTGGAGGGGTGATGGGTGGAGGGGTGATGGATGGAGGGGTGATATATGGAGGGGTGATGGATGGAGGAGTGATACATGGAGGGGTGATATATAGAGGGACG
Source organism: Lithobates clamitans (assembly GCA_037952925.1). Classification (NCBI taxonomy): domain Eukaryota; kingdom Metazoa; phylum Chordata; class Amphibia; order Anura; family Ranidae; genus Lithobates; species Lithobates clamitans. The sequence goes on from JBBGZY010001543.1 coordinate 7,117, forward strand.
ATATATGGAGGGGTGATGGATGGAGGGGTGATATATGGAGGGGTGATGGATGGAGGGTGATATATGGAGGGGTGATATATGGAGGGGTGATATATGGAGAGGTGATGGATGGAGGGGTGATATATGGAGGGGTGATATATGGAGAGGTGATGGATGGAGGGGTGATATATGGAGAGGTGATGGATGGAGGGGTGATGGATGGAGGGGTGATATATAGAGGGACGATATATAGAGGGACGATATATAGAGGGACGATATATGGAGGGACGATATATGCAGAGACGATATATGGAGGGGTGATATATGGAGGGGTGATATATGGAGGGGTGATATATGGAGGGGTGATGGATGGAGGGGTGATGGATGGAGGGGTGATATATGGAGGGGTGATGGATGGAGGGGTGATATATGGAGGGGTGATATATGGAGGGGTGATAATTGGAGGAGTGATATATGGAGGGGTGATATATGGAGGGGTGATGGATGGAGGGGTGATATATGGAGGGGTGATGGATGGAGGGGTGATATATGGAGGGGTGGTGGATGGAGGGGTGATATATGGAGGGGTGATGGATGGAGGGGTGATATATGGAGGGGTGATGGATGGAGGGGTGATATATGAAGAGGTGATATATGGAGAGGTGATGGATGGAGGGGTGATATATGGAGAGGTGATATATGGAGGGGTGATATATGGAGAGGTGATGGATGGAGGGGTGATGGATGGAGGGGTGATATATGGAGGGGTGATATATGGAGAGGTGATGGATGGAGGGGTGATGGATGGAGGGGTGATATATGGAGGGGTGATATATAGAGGGACGATATATGGAGGGAGGATATATGGAGGGAGGATATATGGAGGGGTGATGGATGGAGGGGTGATGGATGGAGGGGTGATGGATGGAGGGGTGATGGATGGAGGGGTGATATATGGAGGGGTGATATATGGAGGGGTGATATATGGAGGGGTGATATATGGAGGGGTGGTGGATGGAGGGGTGATGGATGGAGGGGTGATATATGGAGGGGTGATGGATGGAGAGGTGATATATGGAGGGGTGATATATGGAGGGGTGATGGATGGAGGGGTGATGGATGGAGGAGTGATATATGGAGGGGTGATATATGGTGGGTGATATATGGAGGGGTGATGGATGGAGGGGTGATGGATGGAGGAGTGATATATGGAGGGGTGATGGATGGAGGGGTGATATATGGAGAGGTGATATATGGAGGGGTGATGGATGGAGGGGTGATATATGGAGGGGTGACATATGGAGGGGTGATGGATGGAGGGTGATGGATGGAGGGGTGATATATGGAGGGGTGGTGGATGGAGGAGTGATATATGGAGGGGTGATGGATGGAGGGGTGATATATGGAGAGGTGATATATGGAGGGGTGATGGATGGAGGGGTGATATATGGAGGGGTGATGGATGGAGGGGTGATATATGGAGGGGTGATGGATGGAGGGGTGATATATGGAGGGGTGATGGATGGAGGGGTGATATATAGAGGGGTGATATATGGAGGGGTGATGCATGGAGGGGTGGTGGATGGAGGGGTGATATATGGAGGGGTGATGGATGGAGGGGTGGTGGATGGAGGGGTGATTATGGAGGGGTGATATATGGAGGGGTGATATATGGAGGGGTGATATATGGAGGGGTGATGGATGGAGGGGTGATATATGAAGAGGTGATATATGGAGAGGTGATGGATGGAGGGGTGATGGATGGAGGGGTGATATATGGAGGGGTGATATATAGAGGGACGATATATGGAGGGAGGATATATGGAGGGAGGATATATGGAGGGGTGATGGATGGAGGGGTGATGGATGGAGGGGTGATATATGGAGGGGTGATATATGGAGGGGTGATGGATGGGTGATGGATGGAGGGGTGATATATGGAGGGGTGATGGATGGAGGGGTGATATATGGAGGGGTGATATATGGAGGGGTGATATATGGAGGGGTGATATATGGAGGGGTGGTGGATGGAGGGGTGATGGATGGAGGGGTGATATATGGAGGGGTGATATATGGAGGGGTGATGGATGGAGGGGTGATGGATGGAGGAGTGATATATGGAGGGGTGATATATGGAGGGGTGATATATGGAGGGGTGATGGATGGAGGGGTGATGGATGGAGGAGTGATATATGGAGGGGTGATGGATGGAGGGGTGATATATGGAGAGGTGATATATGGAGGGGTGATGGATGGAGGGGTGATATATGGAGGGGTGATATATGGAGGGTGACATATGGAGGGGTGATGGATGGAGGGGTGATGGATGGAGGGGTGATATATGGAGGGGTGGTGGATGGAGGAGTGATATATGGAGGGGTGATGGATGGAGGGGTGATATATGGAGAGGTGATATATGGAGGGGTGATGGATGGAGGGGTGATATATGGAGGGGTGATGGATGGAGGGGTGATATATGGAGGGGTGATGGATGGAGGAGTGATATATGGAGGGGTGATGGATGGAGGGGTGATATATGGAGGGGTGATGGATGGAGGAGTGATATATGGAGGGGTGATGGATGGAGAGGTGATATATGGAGGGGTGATGGATGGAGGGGTGATATATGGAGGGGTGATGGATGGAGGAGTGATATATGGAGGGGTGATGGATGGAGGGGTGATATATGGAGAGGTGATATATGGAGGGGTGATGGATGGAGGGGTGATATATGGAGGGGTGGTGGATGGAGGAGTGATATATGGAGGGGTGATGGATGGAGGGGTGATATATGGAGAGGTGATATATGGAGGGGTGATGGATGGAGGGGTGATATATGGAGGGGTGGTGGATGGAGGGGTGATATATGGAGGGGTGATGGATGGAGGGGTGATATATGGAGGGGTGATATATGGAGGGGTGATATATGGAGGGGTGATATATGGAGGGGTGATATATGGAGGGGTGGTGGATGGAGGGGTGATATATGGAGGGGTGATATATGGAGGGGTGATATATGGAGGGGTGATGGATGGAGGGGTGATATATGGAGGGGTGATGGATGGAGGGGTGATATATAGAGGGGTGATATATGGAGGGGTGATGCATGGAGGGGTGGTGGATGGAGGGGTGATATATGGAGGGGTGATATATGGAGGGGTGATGGATGGAGGGGTGATGGATGGAGGGGTGATATATGAAGAGGTGATATATGGAGAGGTGATGGATGGAGGGGTGATATATGGAGGGGGGATTGGTGGATGGAGGGGTGATGGATGGGGGGGTGATATATGGAGGGGTGATATATGGAGGGGTGATATATGGAGGGGTGGTGGATGGAGGGGTGATATATGGAGGGGTGATATATGGAGGGGTGATGGATGGAGGGGTGATATATGAAGAGGTGATATATGGAGAGGTGATGGATGGAGGGGTGATATATGGAGGGGGGATTGGTGGATGGAGGGGTGATGGATGGGGGGGTGATATATGGAGGGGTGATATATGGAGGGGTGATATATGGAGGGGTGATATATGGAGGGGGGGTGGAGGAGGGGTGATGTATAGAGGGGGGGGTGGATGGAGTCATTGGAGAGACTCTCAGAAAAGTCCACAGATGAATATCTGAATCCCTATGATCCCCCTCAGGTCACCAACCAATATCACCCCTCTGACGGACCATCCAGCACCCAGCTTGGGGGTTTCAATCAAGATATAGCTTCAGTCTGGAAACATGAACCGGATATTATCGCTGAGCACCCAAGAACTAGACGACATTAGCTTAGGTGCAAACTGGAACTCACTTCATTGTAAACCCTCACAGAATATAGTTGTGCTCAAAAGTTTGCATACCCTGGCAGAAATTGTGGCATTTTGGCATTTATATTTAAAATATGACTGATCATGCCAAAAAACTGTCTTTTATTTAAGGATAGCGATCACATGAAGACATTTATTATCACATCGTTTTTTGGATCCTTTTTAAATCACAAGAAATCACCCAAATGGCCCTGATAAAAAGTTTACATACCCTGGAATGTTTGGCCTCATCAGACCCCAAAGCCCCCCCCATGTTGAGGACATGTGGCCTGGTACGGTTCAGGAGGGGGGGTGCTCTCTCGCCCCCCCCTCCTTTCCTGTGGCCTGCCAGGTTGCGTGCTCGGAGAAGGGTCTGGTATGGATTTTAGGGGGACCCCCACGCAATTTATTTTTAACATTTTTGGTCTGGGGTTCTTCTTAATATTCATACCAGACCCAAAGGGCCTGGTAATAGACTGGGGGGGGGGTCCCATGCCCTTTTTTTTAATAAGTTTTATCCATATTCCCGGGACCCGACAATTCATTAATAGCTGCGAGTAGTTTTAAATGACTTTTTTTCCTTTGAAATGTCATTTTGCTGTCAGACTGTTCTAAACACGGGAAACATGCGCCCCTTTACAGGCATACTATAGACACCCCCCAGGTATGAAATTTAAAGGAATATTACACTTTTATTGTTTCACTTTAAGCATTATTAAAATCACTGCTCCCGAAAAAACGGCCGTTTTTAAAACTTTTTTTTTGCATTGATCCATGTCCCCTGGGGCAGGACCCGGGTCCCCAAACACTTTTTATGACAATAACTTGCATATTAATCTTTATAATGAGCACTTTTGATTTTCTATGTTCGTGTTCCATAGACTTTAATGGGGTTCCGGTGGCTTTCGAATTTTCCCCGAACACGGCATAATGTTCACCGAACATCCCGAACAACCAAAGTTCGGTCCGAAACGTTCGCCCCTCCCTAAATACATAATGGTCTAAACTGATGAAGAAATTTGTCAGTTAAAGCAAACGCAGTGCCGTATCGCTAAAAATGCCCTGGTCATGAAGGGGGGTAAATCTTCCGGGGGTGAAGTGGTTAAAAAGAACCTGTCAGCAATAAAAAAAAAAAATCATCACATAGGGGACTTTTTGTTGACTTTTCCGGCCTAAAATGATTTTTTAAAACACGTGTGTAAAAAACAACAATAAAAACAATAAAAACAGTCTCCTAACTTTTTTAGCTGACTCCGAGATTCAAAGCAAATTTGTGAAGCCCCTCCCCCCCACCACCATAGGAAAGCTCCATCTGTCTTTATAAAATGATATAAACTTCATTGGGGTCGATTGTTGTATGGCCGAGTAATTGTCAGTCCAACTATCAGAGCCCTGTATAGCCACTTCCCGGACCGCCCTCTGTATATATACCTCATTACTTTGACGTTAAATACCGGGGGGGTTACGGCAACACTGAGCTGTCATAACCCCCAAATTCATTTTAAACAGCAGACAATCCGGTGTCCGGATCATTTTTATAGGTAGTGGGAAAGGTGCCCCCCCCCCTTCCCCCCTCTTTCTGGTCGTTTACCGGAGACGTCAGTAATGGGGGAACGATCCGATCCTCTGAAACGATGGGCAGGAAGTCGAGGGAGGGCAAGATGGCCCCCCACTCACCTCTATGCCCTTGGAGGACTGGAGTGATGTCACTTCTGCCCTTAACCCCTTCAGATCCGTGTATCCGTCTATAGATGAATGACGGCCACAGCGCGGACCTACCTTACCCGGGAGGCCGTCAATAGACGTCCCCCCTTTGCACCCTCCCCCTGCAGGGCGCACGGTGTACGATGTGATCACAGAGTCAATGACCCCTTACAGATCGGAGTAAGGGGTCGATCCCGGCCCCTTACCATGTGATCAGCTGTCAGCCAATGAGAACTGATCACGTGATGTACACAGAAGATCGGTAATTAGTTTTTTTCTTTTTAGTTTTTTTTTCTGACAGCCGATCACCGACATCGATCCCGAAGAGGACGAGGCGAAGCCGCCGCATCTGTGCCAACCAGTACTGCCTGCCAGTGCCACCAGTGCCATGAATCGGTGCCCACCAGTGCATAACAGTGCCAGCAATCAATGCCACTTATCAATGCCCACAAGTGCCACCTATCATTGCCCACCAGTGGTGCCAATCAGTGCCTCATCAGTGCAACCTTCCAGTGCCGATCAGTGCCCATCGCTGCCACCCATCAGTGCCAGCTATCAGTGCCACCTAATAGTGCCCTTCAGTGCTGCTCATCAGTGCCACCCATCAGTGTCACCCATCAATGCCACCCATTAGTGCCATCCCTCAGTGTCCACCAATGCCGCCTATCAGTGCCCATTAGTGCCACCTATCAATGCCCTTCAATGCCACCCAACAATGCCACCCATTAGTGTCACACATGAATGCCACCCATTAGTGCCACCTCTCAGTGTCCACCAATGCTGCCTATCAGTGCCACCTATTAGTGCTTATCAATGCCACCCACCAGTGCCACCTCATCAGTGTACATCAATGAAGGAGAAAAACTACCTGCTTGCAAAATTTATTAACAAAATATAAAACGGTTTTGTATTATTTTTTTTTTAATTTCGGTCTTTTTTGAATTTTTTTAACAAAAAATAAAAACCGCCGAGGTGATCAAATACCACCAAAAGAAATCTTTATTTGTGGGAAAAATAATGATACAAATGTCATTTGGGTACAGTGTTGTATGACCGTGTAATTGTCATTCAAAGAGTGACAGCGAAAAAAGCTGAAAATTGTTCTGGGCAGGAGGCGGGTTTAAGGTGCCCGGTAAGCAAGAGGTTAAAGGCACCATTTTTTTTTTTTTTTGTATAAAAGTAAAATAACATTTTATTTTATTTTTTATTTTTTTGCTTTTAAGTGTAAATGTTGGACCTCAGATCTGGCATTAAAGAGGTCCTGTCCTGCTTATTTCTATTACAAGGAATGTTTACATAAAAAAAAACAGTGATAAAAAAAAAAAAAGATTTAAACGGACAGTGTATTAAAAAAAAACCAAAAAAAAAAAACCAAACTAAGTAAAAATAAAAAGATGAATATAAAGCGCCCCCATCCCTCAAAATGTTGTTTGGTTGGTAATTTTTTTGTTTTATCTCATGTTCTCCGGGGTAGAGGAGAGATTTGGGGTCTTATAGACCCCCCCAGATGTCTCCATAAAGAGGACCTGTCATCTCTTATTTCTATTACATGAGATCTCCATAAAGAGGACCTGTCATCTCTTATTTCTATTACATGAGATCTCCATAAAGAGGACCTGTCATCTCTTATTTCTATTACATGAGATCTCCATAAAGAGGACCTGTCATCTCTTATTTCTATTACATGAGATCTCTCCATAAAGAGGACCTGTCATCTCTTATTTCTATTACATGAGATCTCCATAAAGAGGACCTGTCATCTCTTATTTCTATTACATGACATCTCTCCATAAAGAGGACCTGTCACCTCTTATTTCTATTACATGGGATCTCCATAAAGAGGACCTGTCATCTCTTATTTCTATTACATGAGATCTCTATAAAGAGGACCTGTCATCTCTTATTTCTATCACAAGGGATGTGTACATTTCTTGTGATAGAAATAAAAGTGATAAAAAACATTTATTTTAAAGGGACAGTGTAAAAATAAAAAGTAAAATAAATAAGAAAAAAAAATGTAAGCGCCCCATCCCTTCGAAGAAGCGAACGCACACGTAAGTCACGCCCACAAATGTAAACATTGTTCAAACCACACATGTGAGGTATCGCCGCGATCGTCAGAGCGAGAGTAATAATTCTATCACCAGACCTCCTCTGTAGCTCTAAACTGGTAATCTGTAAAAATATTTTAAAAAAAACTTTGCCTATGGAGATTTGTAAGTTCCGTAGTTTGTCGCCATTCCACGAGCGTGTTGAATTTTAAAGCGTGACACGTTAGGAATCAATTTTCTCAGCATAACATCAGCTTTCACATTATACAAAAGAATTGGGCTAATTTTACTGTTTGTTTTTTTTTCTGTTTTTTTTTGTTTTATTTTATTTAAAAAAAGTGTATTTTTTCCCAAAAAACTGTATTTGTAAAACCACTGTGCAAATACGGTGTGACATAAAGTATTGTAATGATCTCCATTTTATTCTCTAAGGTCTGCTAAAAAATATATATATATAATGTTTGGTGGTTTCTATGTATTATTCTAGCAAAAAAAATACTAATTTTAACTTGTAAACAACAAAATGTCAGAAATAGGCCTAATAGTGAGGAATGGTCGGGTAATAGAGGAGTATTACAGGCTGGTACTGGACAGAAATAGGGGACCCCTCCCCCCCCCCCCATAATTAACTGATATGTGTTTGTACATGGGGTCTTGCACACTCACAATAAACAACCATTTTTTCAGCAATGAGCAAAAAAATTCAAATTAAAAAAAAAAGTTAGTTATTTTTTCAGCAGCTGCCAAGAAATTAAAAATATTATTTTCAAAGATTTTCTTCAGATTTTTTTTTAAAATAAAGAATTTATAAATAATGAAATTCATTAAATAGTACAGCGAGGGTAGAATATCCAATAGTATACAAATATATTGGAAACACTAAAAAAAAAAAAATGAGAGTGAAATAAATGTTTTAAAAATTTGCAAGTAAAATAATCTCCTGTAACATGGAAATCTAATAGATCTATTTTTATATAAGATTTTATCTTTAAACTTTGTTAATGAAAAGTCCCCTTAAAATATACATGAAGTCTAATAAACTTTATTAAACAAATGACGATGAGTTTGTCAAAATTCAAAAAAAAAAAAAAAAAAAAGTCAGTTATTTTTTCAGCAGCCGCCAAGAAATTCGAATTTTTCAAACAAATGTCAGTTATTTTTTGGCAGCAGATTTGAAATTTGACCTTTAAAGGAGCTAAAAATAGAGCAGCTCATGCCGGTGTTATTACAGCTTTGTGAACTGAATCTCTAGACATGAATACAATCATTTTATTATGGTCATTAAACATGAATAAATCAGATGTAAGACAACACAAATGTCCCAGATTTCCTTTTATTAGACCAAAAAAATAAAAAATGCCCATATAAAATTCTGATACACAATAGAAGGTCCAATGGTGGTGTTTACCAGTTATTGGGATGGACCTCATTTGCATATGACAGTAATCATCATGGCAACACAACACAGGCATGTGACCTCATTTGCATGTCAGTTATTGTCATGGCAACACAAATCATTTGCATACTTGATGTTACAGTGGCAGACTTGTGTTGCCATGACAATAGTGATGTCATAGTGGCAGAAGCTTGTATAAGGAATCCTCCCAGCAGTTGCAGCTCAGACAGTAAGTGACCTCTGAGTGAAGAGGAAGCAGACCTGTGTTCTCTGCGTTTGTTGCTCATTTTTTCTAGAATGATGCGGCTTTTTAGGAGAAAAAAAATGTGTGAGGTGCAGGATTCTCTGAAAACCAACACAGGGGAACCTGTTTTATTGCTAAAAGTGGGTCCTTTAACAGAGGAACACCCACCTACCACCCAGCCCATAATACCTACCCCCCAGAAGGGTGGGTGTTGGGCAATTGGAAATCTATTGAAGAAGAGAAGATACAATGTGAAGGATCTTCTGATCACCAAGAAAAAGGAGAAGGTTGTACTTCTCAGAGTAAACCCCATAACAGAGGACCGCCAGCCTGAGGATACTGCCCCTCCAAGGGGTAAGGGTAGGGCAATTGGGCGGGGGGTCAGGGCAGTTCTACGCAGAATCTGCCCCTTTTATAAACCAAAATGCACAGAAGACAAGGCTGTAGGTAAGTATTATAATAGAGAAATAGCACACAAAGTACTGTAGGGCAAATGAATGCATAGATACAAAGTGAGGGGAAAAATGATTTGCTCCCCTGCTGATTTTGTACATTTGCTCACTGACAAAGAATCGATCAGTCTATAATTTTATTGGTCGGTTTATTATAACAGTGAGAGACGGAATAACAACAAAAATATCCAAAAAAAACGCATTTCAAAAAAGTTATAAATTGATTTGCATTTTAATGAGTGAAATAAGTATGTGACCCCTTCACAAAACATGACTTAGTAGTTGGTGGAGAAACCCTTGTTGGCGATCACAGAGGTCAGACGTTTCTTGGAGTTGGCCTCCAGGTTTGCAAACATCTCAGGAGGGATTTTGTCCTCTTTGCAGATCCTCTCCAAGTCATTAAGGTTTCCAGGCCCACGTTTGGTCACTCGAACCTTCAGCTCCCTCCACATATTTTCTATGGGATTAATGTCTGACCGGCTAGGCCACTAATATGCTTCTTCTTGAGCCACTCTTTTATTGCCTTGGCCGTGTGTTTTGGGTCATTGTCATGCTGGAATACCCATCCATGACCCATTTTCAATGCCCTGGCTGAGGGAAGGAGGTTCTCACCCAAGATTTAACAGTACATGGCCCCGTCCATCGTCCCTTTGGTGCAGTGAAGTTGTCCTGTCCCCTTAGCAGAAAAACACCCCCAAAGCATAATGTTTCCACCTCCATGTATGACGGTGGGGGATGGTGTTCTTGGGGTCATAGGACCTCCATGTATGACGGTGGGGGATGGTGTTCTTGGGGTCATAGGCAGCATTCCTCCTCCTCCAAACACGACGAGTTGAGTTGATGCCAAAGATCTCGATTTTGGTCTCATCTGACCACAACACTTTCCCCCAGTTCTCCTCTGAATCATTCAAATGTTCATTAGCAGACTTCAGATGGACCTCCACATGTGATTTCTGGAGCAGGGAGACCTTGCGGGGGCTGCAGGATTTGAGTCCTTCACTGTGTATTGTGTTACCGATTGTTTTCTTGGTGACTATGGTCCCAGCTTAGATCATTGACAAGATTCTCCTGTGTAGTTCTGGGCTGATTCCTCACCGTTCTCATCATCATTGAAACTCCATGAGGTGAGATCTTGTATGGAGCCCAAGACTGAGGGAGATTGACCATTATTTTGTGTTTCCTCCATTTGTGAATAATCGCACCAACTGTTGTCACCCTCTCACCAAGCTGCTTGGCGATGGTCTTGTAGCCCATTCCATCCATGTGTAGATCTACAATCTTGTCCCCGACATCCTTGGACAGCTCTTTGGTGTTGGCCATGGTGGAGAGATTGGAATCTGATTGATTGCTTCTGTGGACAGGTGTCTTTTATACAGGTAACAAGCTGAGATTAGGAGCACTCCCTTTAAGAAGAGTCCTCCTAATCTCAGCTCGTTACCTGTATAGAAGACACCTGGGAGCCAGAAATCTCACTGACTGATAGGGGATCCAATACTTATTCCACTCATTAAAATGCAAATCAATTTATAACTTTTTTGAAATGTGTTTTTCTGGATATCTTTGTTGTTATTCTGTCTCTCACTGTTATAATAAACCGACCAATAAAATTATAGACCGATCGTTTCTTTGTCAGTGGACAAATGTACAAAATCAGCAGCCAATCAAATACTTTTTTCCATCACTGTATATATATATATATATATATATAGGTTGACTGCACATTTTGAATTGTGAATAGAGAGGTTTCCTTGTTTTCATGCAAGGTATATACTGTCTACACACAAATACACCGATCAGCCATAACATTCTGACCACTGACAGGTGAAGTGAATAGACAATGATTATCTGGTCGGCACCTATAAGTGGGTGGGATATATTAGGCAGCCAGTGAACATGTTGTCCCCGAAGTTGGTGTACTGAAAGCAAAAAAAAAAAGTGTAAGGATTTGACAGACTTTGACAAGGACCAAATTGTAATGTCTGGACAACGGGGTCAGAGCAACTTCAAAACTGCAGCTCTGCTTCAAAACTGCAGTGGTCAGGACTGACCAAGAGGGGTCCAAGGAAGGAGAACCAGCCAACCGGTGACAGGGTCATGGGAAGCCAAGGCTCATTCTTGCACATTGGGAAGGAAGGCACATAGATGGAGATCGGGAGGGAAGGCTAATTGAAGGAGGGGGGGAGGGAAGGCACATAGATGGAGGTGGGGAGGGAAGGCTAATTGAAGGAGGGGGGGAGGGAAGGCACATAGATGGAGGTTGGGAGGGAAGGCACATTGATGGAGGTCGGGAGCCTTCCCTCCCCACCTCCATCAAATGAGCCTTCCCTCCCCACCTCCATCAATGAGCCTTCCCTCCCCACCTCCATCAAATGAGCCTTCCCTCCCCACCTCCATCAAATGAGCCTTCCCTCCCCACCTCCATCAAATGAGCCTTCCCTCCCCACCTCCATCAATGTGCCTTCCCTCCCCCCCTCCATCAATGTGCCTTCCCTCCCCACCTCCATCAATGTGCCTTCGATCAATGTGTCTTCCATCAATGAGCCTTCCCTCCCCACCTCCATCAATCAGCCATCTTCGATTATATGGCTGATTGATGGAGGTGGGGAGGGAAGGCTCACTGATGGAGGTGGGGAGGGAAGGCTCATTGATGGAGGTGGGGAGGGAAGGCTCACTGATGGAGGTGAAGAGGGAAGGCTCACTGATGGAGGTGGGGAGGGAAGGCTCACTGATGGAGGTGGAGAGGGAAGGCTCACTGATGGAGGTGGGGAGGGAAGGCTCATTTGATGGAGGTGGGGAGGGAAGGCTCATTTAATGGAGGTGGGGAGGGAAGGCTCACTGATGGAGGTGGGGAGGGAAGGCTCACTGATGGAGGTGGAGAGGGAAGGCTCATTGATGGAGGTGGGGAGGGAAGGCTCACTGATGGAGGTGGGGAGGGAAGGCTCACTGATGGAGGTGGAGAGGGAAGGCTCACTGATGGAGGTGGGGAGGGAAGGCTCGCTGATGGAGGTGGGGAGGGAAGGCTGGCCTGTGTAGTCTGGTCCAATAGGTGAGCTACTGGAGCTCAAATTGGTGAAAAAGTGAATGCTGGTTCTGATAGAAAGGTGTCAGAACATACAGAGCATCGCAGTTTGTTGTGTATGGGGGCTGTGTCGCCGCAGACAGGTCAGGGTGCCCATGCTGACCTGTGTCTACAGCCAAAAGTCTCTACAAAGGGCACGTGAGCATCAGAACTGGCGCACGGAGCAATGGAAGAAGGTGACCTGGTCTGATGAACTCAAGAATGGTTTGAGGAACACAAGTGTGAGGTGTTTGAGCTGTTAGAGATTTCACAGGGACTGGCACACAAACCGCGCACTAAGTATCGACTCCCAGGGGCCCAGAACTCCCACACTGTCCATATATATAAAATCTCCATTAAGAGAAATGTGTAATACAAAATCATTCTCATAACACTGCTGACATTCACTTACATATGAAAAATGAAATTTATTTACATGTCCATTCTGTGTAACATTAGTAAATGATGTGTAAATAGCAGGAATATAAATAATTGTTTTATTTCCTCTCTCCAGAAGAAAATAATGACCCCATCACCACCAAAATACAGCCGACTACAGGGGATGGACCCACTACTGAGAGTGAGGAAATCCAACCGACTAGAAACGGGGACAAGACAATACCAGTGGTTCCAATCTCCAGTGAGAGTGAGGAACACCTACTGGCTACAGACACCGAGGACAAGATAGTACCAGTGGTTCCAATCTCCAGTGAGAGTGAGGAACATCTACTGGCTACAGACACCGAGGACAAGATAGTACCAGTGGTTCCAATCTCCAGTGAGAGTGAGGAACACCTACTGGCTACAGACACCGAGGACAAGATAGTACCAGTGGTTTCAATCTCCAGTGAGAGTGAGGAACCCCTACTGGCTACAGACACCGAGGACAAGATAGTACCAGTGGTTCCAATCTCCAGTGAGAGTGAGGAAACCCTACTGGCTACAGACACCGAGGACAAGATAGTACCAGTGGTTCCAATCTCCAGTGAGAGTGAGGAACCCCTACTGGCTACAGACACCAAGGAAAAGAAAATTCCAGAGGTTCCAATCACCAGTGAGATTGACGCAACTCCACTGGTTACAAACATTGAGGACAAGAATACTCCGCTCACTCTATCCACCAGTGAGGGTGAGAATACTCAACTTTCATCATTTACCACCTCCAAAGAGGAAGAAGAAGGACCATTGGCTCAAACCTCCAGCAAACGGGCTTCAAAGCACAGTGCACTACGGAGTAATCTACCTTCACACATTTCATCCCACAGTGCATTATCTGGCTATGCTTCAATCCATGATGCACTAGCAAGCATTCCATCAGGTGGTCCTGTTGACAATGACCAGCCGTGTGAACTATCAATGCAAAGCTTTACTTACCATAAAGTACTTGGACACGGGGCCTTCGGGAAGGTGGTGTTGGCCTCTCATTATGCCATGGAACAGAAGATGGCGATAAAAATAGTGAAAAAAAAATTACTTCAAGGAAACTTCAGTTGTGCTCTTCTGGAGAAGAACATACTACAAGCGTGCAGTGGCAATCGATTCATCACTAATCTGTTTGCATCATTCCAGACGAAGGTAAGTCTTTTCATCTTTCCATTTCTTCATCTCTTTCCTGTACTACGCTCCCCTACTGATCCAGACCCCCTAAACCAGGTATATGCAATTAGCGGACCTCCAGCTGTTGCAAAACTACAAGTCCCATCATGCCTCTGCCTCCGGGTGTCATGCTTGTGGCTGTCAGAGTCTTGCTATGCCTCATGGGACTTGTAATTCTGCAACAGCTGGAGGTCCGCTAATTGCATATCCCTGCCCTAAACCAATTATTCAAATGGTGACTTTTTTGGGAGTCAAAACTTACACAGGGCTAAGCATCCCCCCTTCCCCTGATGATAGTCTTAGTTCTTTTTATTGAGTCCTTCAGCCAATAAGTGTTGAATTGTGAGAGGCAGAGGGGAGCTCCACTGTTGTGTCCCAAACCAGCTTTTTCTGAGGGCTCTGGCTGTAGTCAGGGAAGCAATATAGATAAGAGCAGAACTCTAGAGAGCTTCATACAAGGCTGGAGATTGATGAAGTAAACTGTACAGAGTAGAGGTTTCCTTTATAGAAACCGTTTACTGAGAGGCCCCCATTGCTAACCTACTTTTGAAAATGCTAGTTGCCTGGCTGCCTCTGACCTCAAAGCTTTGAGTCACTGAGTCAGAACCATCCTGCAGCTAGGATGACTGGAGAAGTCAGGTCTGCTCATCTACACGAGACTTCCAGAATGGTGGCCAAAAGTACTGAAATGACTGGATCACCCTAACAGGCACACAAACCTAGTATTGAGATCAGGATAGTCCAGCCATGGTGGCCTACGTCATTTCTCTGTTTGGTTTTCCTAACTTGTGTGCATTTACATACTTCAACAACGTGAAATCAGAGATGTCTATAATGTAACCTCTACCTCTTCTTTTCACACAGAATCATCTGGTCTTTATCATGGAATTCCTGAGTGGAGGCGATCTTTTGGGATTGATGTCAAAATTTTGGGTAATCGAAGAGAACACCGCAAGGTAAGTCTGATGATGGTTCACGCTGGTGTCAGGGGTGGCTGACCACAGGCAGTGACATAGCCAGGCCCCATCCATCCATACCCCGTCCATCCATACCCCGTCCATCCATATCCCATCCATCCATACCTCGTCCATCCATAACCTGTCCATCCATACCCCGTCCATCCATACCCTGTCCATCCATACCCTGTCCATCCATACCCTGTCCATCCATACCCCGTCCATCCATACCCCGTCCATCCATAACCTGTCCATCCATACCCCGTCCATCCATACCCCGTCCATCCATACCCCGTCCATCCATATCCCATCCATCCATACCCCGTCCATCCATACCCCGTCCATCCATACCCCGTCCATCCATACCCCGTCCATCCATAACCTGTCCATCCATACCCCGTCCATCCATACCCCGTCCATCCATACCCTGTCCATCCATACTCCGTTCATCCATATCCCTTCCATCCATACCCTGTCCATCCATACCCCTTCCATCCATACCCTGTCCATCCATACCCTGTCCATCCATACCCCGTCCATCCATACCCTGTCCATCCATACCCTGTCCATCCATACTCCGTTCATCCATATCCCTTCCATCCATACCCCGTCCATCCATAACCTGTCCATCCATACTCCGTTCATCCATATCCTGTCCATCCATACCCCGTCCATCCATACCCCGTCCATCCATACCCCGTCCATCCATACCCTGTTCATCCATATCCCTTCCATCCATAACCTGTCCATCCATACCCCGTCCATCCATACCCCGTCCATCCATACCCTGTCCATCCATACCCTGTCCATCCATACTCCGTTCATCCATATCCCTTCCATCCATACCCCGTCCATCCATACCCCGTCCATCCATACCCCGTCCATCCATACCCCGTCCATCCATACCCCGTCCATCCATACCCCGTTCATCCATAACACTCCATCAATACCGCGTCCATCCATAACACTCCATCAATACCGCGTCCATCCATAACACTCCATCCATAACCTGCCCATCCATAACACTCCATCCATACCCCGTCCATCCATAACCTGTCCATCCATAACACTCCATCCATACCCCATCCACCTCCATCTATACCCCGTCCATCCATACTCTCTCCATCCATACTCTCTCCATCCATACTCTCTCCATCCATAACCCGTCCATCCCTAGCCCTTCCATCCATACCCCTCTGTACTTTTACCTTTTTTTTGGTCTGTGATGGTTTTGAATGCCAATTCATATCTTTCTTTCTCCATCAGATTCATCACTGCGGAAATAATATGTGGACTGCAATTCCTGCACGCTCGTCAGATCGTCCACAGGTAAGGATTGGATCAGCTGATTAATAATGCGAAATTTAAAGGTGAACCCCGGGGAAAAGAAAAACCCTCCCTTGTAGAGGGGCTCCCACCTCACTACAAGGATTACATGATTATTTATGCCTAGGGGACCAATAGCAAAGACATTTGCTGACCTCCTTCCCGGCCCCTCTTTTCACCCTGAGGCTGTGGGGATTGGACTGTGAGAGTGGGGATTAGGTGAATAAACCTCCCTTTTATTGGTACCCAAGGCATAAACCATTGCAGTGTGGGGGAGGCCTATCACATGGGTATTTTCTTTTTCCCCCCAAATTCAGCTTTAATGGGTCACTCCACCATAATTGTTCTTGTACTTATGGGTAGGTAATGTTGGGTGCAATCACCCCTCGGCTTCTGGTATTTTTTTGGTGAATCAGGAATACTTTCCACCAGTTCCATGAGTTTCCAGTTGTGTTGCCTCCCGTAAAGTCTCCTTCCTTTACTGCAGAAGTCTCCCTGTTCATGCCATATTCTGCTTAATGTAGGATTTATACAAAATCCAGCAAGAGGAGTGAGAGCTCCTCATGGTGAATATAGCAGGTGGGCGGAGCTGTGAACCCCAGAACAGAGATCTTCCTGTAGGCGGATATCAAATAAGCCAATGTCCACCCATCAATCGTCATTCTTCTTTGCATAGATATATATTTGTATCTTTTCTCTCTTAATATAATGTAGGATATGCAGAGCTAACTGTTCACTTCTTTTCTTTACAGAGATATCAAGCCGGAGAACATACTACTGAACGGTGAAGGACATATCAAGATTGCCGATTTCGGCTTGTCTGCGGCTGGTGTCACCAGTTCCAAAAGGATCAGAGAACGTGTGGGTACACCTCCATACCTTGCCCCAGAAGTAAGTTTTATGATATTCTGATATTAGACTTAATTGTAATTATTATGGGATACGGAAAGGCCATAAAGGGGCTCCCCTTTCATTAAATGGAGAATTCCTCCACTGGGGTCCCGGTTACTTTCGGTGGGTCTCCAGGCCACAACTATATCCAACAAAAGGGGAAGTTCTGAGAGTTGTAGCAGTGTGGGAGCTTCTTTGTGGAGGACATTGAGGCCCGGGGTGTAGATGGAGGGATCTGTCTGGCCCGACTCACACATACAAATGGGATAAAAGCTTCAGGAACGGCTCACCTGCTGTATTTCTCCTTCTCTTTTCCATGGTGAGCGCTTGTGAACATTGACCTATTGGGGTCCGTATACCTTTAGCATATACTTTATGCCCCACCTCCAATATTCACAAGCTTCACCTTCCTTTGTTATATTTTGAATCTTAGCACAATTTTAGGACTCCTGGGAGGCTTCATATATCACATACACTATATTGTCAAAAGTATTGGGACACATGCCTTTACACACACATGAACTTTAATGGCATCCCAGTCTTAGTCCATAGGGTTCAATATTGAGTTGGCTCCGCCCTTTGCAGTTATAACAGGTTCAACTCTTCTGGGAAGGCCGTCCACAAGGTTTAGGAGGGTGTCTATGGGAATGTTTGATCATTCTTCCAGAAGAGCATTTGTGAGGTCAGGCACTGATGTTGGATGGAAAGGCCTGGCTTGCAGTCTCTGCTCTAATTCATCCCAAACGTTGAGGTCAGGACCAGTCCAAACAAGTTCCTTCACCCCAAATTTGCTCATTTGTGTCTTTATGGACCTTGCTTTGTGCACTGGTCCAAATGATTTAGTCGAGGGGGATTATGGTGTGGTGGTTGTTTTTAAGGGGATGGGCTTGACCCCTTAGTTCCAGTGAATAGAACTCTTTCATGACCCCTTGACCCCTTAGTTCCAGTGAACTGGACAATTCCATGCTCCCAACTTTGTGGGAACAGTTTGGGGACGGCCCCTTCGTGTTCCAACGTGACTGCCCACCAGTGCACAAAGCAAGGTCCATAAAGAAATGGATAAGTGGGTTTGGGGTGGAGGAACTTGACTGGCCTGCATACAGTCCTGACCTCAACCCAATAGAACACCTTTGGGATGAACTAAAGCGGAGAATGCGAGCCAGGCCTTCCTTCTCGTCCAACATCAGTGCCTGACCTCACAAATGCTCTTCTGGAAGAATGGTCAAACATTCCCATAGACACACTCCTAAACCTTGTGGACGGCCTTCCCAGAAGAGTTGAACCTGTTATAACTGCAAAGGGCGGAGCCAACTCAATATTGAACCCTACGGACTAAGACTGGGATGCCATTAATGTTTATGCGTGTGGATAGGCAGGCGTCACAATACTTTTGACAATATAGTGTACATCAGCATGGAGTCATCTCTGTCCTCTGCCTGGCTCAGGAATGTTCTCATCCTTATTTCTCTCCCTTTTGTTTCTACAGGTCATTAACAACGTGCCGTACTTCACCTCCGTGGACTATTTCGCCTTAGGATTGATCGTATACGAAATGATCTTTGGACAGCATCCCTTCTATGCTTACATGCAGAACATCCAAAGCATAATGTTGGCAATAGTAAATATGGAACCCCATTATCCAGTAAACATGGACTACAACCTCCAGGACCTCTTAACAAGGGTGAGTATACACTGAACTTTACCTTCTTTTAAGGGATACAAATCTGTTCCAGCTTGCTATGGGGGGGACATCCGAGCCGAGCCGCAGCTCTAATTGTCCATTCAGACACTGAGCTGCAGTTCGGGCCCATCCCCCTCTCTCTCCTGATTGGCTAACTCACTTTGATTGATAGAAGCGGGAGCCAATGGCGCTGCTGCTGTGTCTCAGCCAATCAGGAGGGAGAGTCCCGCATGGCCGAGACACTCGTGGACATCGCTGGATAGAGATGGGGCTCAGATAAGTATTAGGGGGGCCGAGGGAGGGGGGGGAGGGGGCTTCTGCACCTTCTGCCTTTACAACCACTTAGGCTTTACAATCACTTTCATAACAATTACAAAATATCTTTTTTTTTTTTTTTTACTTATCCTTAAAAAAAAAACTTTAATGAGCTAAGATGACACAAATAAGGTACCATGCTACGCCCCGATCCAATCAGGACCACAGCTGCAGAAGCTGAAATATGTCACTGTCAGAATCAAATATTAAAATAGTGGGTTCTGTTGTCCACATATTGTTATTGTTCTTGCATTGTTTCTTATTATATTTCATTCTTCTCTACAGCTCTTATGTAAGGACCAAGATAAGCGAACAGAACTTGTAAGGGACATCAGACACCACAAATATTTCGAGGGGATCGACTGGACCGACTTAGAGAAAGGAAAGGCCACCTCGCCATTGGCATCGGCATCAGTAAGTATACCAATCATCCTGCTTTATTTACTCGGTGTTCCCTGATGGGTCAGATTTGGCCCACAAGCCTTCTGTTTGACACACACGGTCTAGATCAGGGTGGTCTCCAAACTACGGCCCTCCAGTTGTTCAGGAACTACAATTCCCATCATGCCTGGTTATGTCTGAGAGTTTTACAATGCCTCATGGGACGTGTAATTCCGCAACAGCTGGAGAGCCGAAGTTTGGAAGATCCCTGGTCTAGATATAGTTCAACGGTGTGTTGATGAAGTGCAATGCTTCTTCTCACCACTAGAGGGAGCTGGGCTTGAAGGAACCTTCTTGGGGTAATCCGCAGCACATCAGAGTTGGGGGGGTCACCATGCTTTGTTACCATTTTCTGTATCAATCAGAACCTCTCAATGTCTTTTTCTTTTTTCCAGAAGAAGAAGAAACCAATCTATAGAAGAATGAAGATGAAAGAATTCATGACCAGAGTAGACAAGGATCGTCCAATAAAAAAAAAGGACCGGAAGAACTTCAACGGCTTCTCCTACATGAGAGCGAGCATGAGACGGCAGTTACTGGCCGCCCCTCCACCACCACAGAGGCAGCGTTGGTTCACTAAGGCCTTGGCATGTATAATGCAGTAGAACCAACAACCATCTGGGAAGACGCTCGGATTTGGAAGGTCCCCACATCCCGACAATAACAGAAAACATCCATTTTATTCATCATTCACAGAAGAAAAGACATAAAGTATAAAAAATCATTGTGCTGACAACCATTGACCTCCCTTCCCCACCAAGACCTCCATACACGTCTCTCCGAGGCCAGATCTGCTTCTTCAGGAAGATAATGGAGGTCTATCTATAACAATCACATAGAAAATACAAAGACAATGACACACAAGACACAATCACTATACAGATATTACACCCGGATATCAAATCTTCTTATACAGACTTCATTACATGTATACTTGGTAGTTGTGCGTCCCTTTGTGGGAAAACACCCCCCTTCACAGACACAGACGCTTCTCCCAATCTGACATGTGTGCGGGTGTAGGTACATGGATGCACACTGTCTGCATTCGGGGGCGTGCACCCACACCCGCACAGATGTCAGATCAGGATCAGCGTCTGCGTCCATACATCTCCTGCGTCCCATTAGCCATCAATGGGACTGCCTGCACAGGGGTACATGGAACGCCTGTGCATCCCCATTTCAAAAACACCCCCCTTCACAGACACAGAAGCTTCTCCCAATCTGACATGTGTGCGGGTGTAGGTACATGGATGCACACTGTCTGCATTTGGGGGCGTGCACCCACACCCGCACACATGTAAGATCAGGATCAGCGTCTGTGTCCATACATCTGCTGCGTCCCATTAGCCATCAATGGGACTGCCTGCACCGGGAGGAGTGGACCACCTGTGCATCCCCATTTCAAAAACACCCCCCTTCACAGACACAGACGTTGCTCCCTATCTGACATGTGTGCGGGTGTAGGTACACGGATGCACACTGTCTGCATTCGGGGGCGTGCACCCACACCCGCACACATGTAAGATCAGGATCAGCGTCTGCGTCCATACATCTCCTGCGTCCCATTAGCCATCAATGGGACTGCCTGCACCGGGGTACATGGAACGCCTGTGCATCCCCATTTCAAAAACACCACCCTTCACAGACACAGAAGCTTCTCCCAATCTGACATGTGTGCGGGTGTAGGTACATGGATGCACACTGTCTGCATTCGGGGCCGTGCACCCACACCCGCACACATGTAAGATCAGGATCAGCGTCTGCGTCCATACATCTGCTGCGTCCCATTAGCCATCAATGGGACTGCCTGCACAGGGGTACATGGAATGCCTAGGTTATCCCAGGGGAAGTGGAAGTGAGTACCTGTCACAACTAGGTACCCCCCCCCCCAAAAAAAAATAAAAAACACCAAAAGATGAAAGGAAGGGAAGTCAATGGCTGTCAGCAGAATGTTCTACTTTATGTGATTTTGTCTGTAAATGATAAATAAAATGGATGTTATATTGTATTGTCGTGACGCGGGAACATTAAATGTTCCGACTTCTTCACATTTCTGGATGGGGACCCCCCCTTTTATATTGGGGTCCCGGCTCTACATTCTGAGCATTGTACAGGGAGATGAACGGGGCACCCTAGACTGATGATTCAGGGACAATCCGATCGCCTTCGGGGGTCAGGAAGGAATTTTTTCCCCCTCTTTGGAGACAATCTGACCAAGGAGGGGGGTTTTCGCCTTCCTCTGAATCATCGTAAGGTTTAGGGGTCCAAAAAAAGGCCCCACCTATGGGGAGCCAGAGGATAACAGTGACCGATCTCTGATTATCCAGGCCTTAGAATCATTTCAAGGCCTTAGAATGATTTCCTAAATCTAAATCATTTAGATTTATTTACAATTAAAAAAAAATGTACAAAAATAAATACTGTACATTTAAAACAAAACAAAAAACAAAAAAACAAAAAAAAACAAAGACAAAAATAAATAAAAAAACAGACAAAAAACAAAAAAAAAACCCCAAAGCCACGGTGGCCCAATGGATAAGGCACCGGCCTCCTAAGCCAGGGATTGTGGCTAAGCCAGACGTTGCTCCCAATCTGACATGTGTGCGGGTGTAGGTACATGGATGCACACTGTCTGCTTCCGGGGCCGTGCACCCACACCCGCACACATGTCAGATTAGGATCAGCGTCTGTGTCCATACATCTGCTGCGTCCCATTAGCCATCAATGGGACTGCCTGCACAGGGGTACATGGAACACCTAGGGAAGTGGAAGTGGGTACCTGTCACAACTAGATACCTGCTCCCCCCCCCCCCCAAAAAAAAACAAAAAAAAAAAACAGACAAAAAACAAAAAAAACAAAACAAAACAAAGACAAAAACTTTAAAAAAGAAACTCAAAAAACAGAAAAAAAGAACGAAGGAGGAGTGGACCACCTGTGCATCCCCATTTCAAAAACACCCCCCTTCACAGACACAGACGCTGCTCCCAATCTGACATGTGTGCGGGTGTAGGTACATGGATGCACACTGTCTGCATCCGGGGCCGTGCACCCACACCCGCACACATGTCAGATATCTGAGCATCGTACAGGGAGATGAACAGGGCACCCTAGACTGATGATTCAGGGACAATCCAATCGCCTTCGGGGGTCAGAAAGGAATCCCCCCCCCTTTGGAGACAATCTGAGCAAGGAGGGGGGTTTTCTACTTCCTCCGAATCATCGTAAGGTTTAGGGGTCTGAAAAAGGCCCCACCTATGGGGAGCCAGAGGATAACAGTGACCGATCTCTGATTATCAAGGCCCTTAGAATCATTTCCTTCTATTGATTTATTTACAATAAAAAAAATGTACAATAATAAATAAATACTGTACATTTAAAACAATAAACAAAAGACAAAAAAACAAAAAAACAAAAAAAAACAGACACAACAAAAAAAACACATAAAACAAAAAACAAAGACAAAAAAAACAAAAAAAGACACAAAAATTAGAAAAAATGAAGAAATTAGAAGAAGCAAAGCCCCGGTGGCCTAATGGATAAGGCACTGGCCTCCTAAGCCAGGGATTGTGGGTTCGAGTCCCACCTGGGGTGCTTTATACTTTTCTGATCACATGATACAGACAGAGAGCTGACACTCCATCTGACTTGACCTTAAAGTAGAACTTCATTAACCCCTTCAATACACAGTAGACACCTTTACCCCCTTCCTGCCCAGGCCAATTTTCAGCTTTCATCGCTGTCGCACTTTGAATGACAATTACGCGGCCATACAACAATGTACACAGAGGACATTTTTATCATTTTTTTCACACAAATAAAACTTTCTTTTGCTGGTATTTCATCACCACTGAGGGGTTTGTTTTGTTTTTTTGCTAAATAAACTAAATAAGACTGAAAACTTCGGGGAAAAAAATGTGTTTTTTTTTTCGTTTCTGTTATAAAATTTTGCAAATAAATAATATATCTTTATAAATTTGGTGTAAAATTTATTCTTCTCCATTTCTTTGGTGGAAATAATCGGTGTGTATTATTTATTCTGTAGGAGAATTATAGAATCTACAATCTCTGGTATTCATCGATCAGCCATAACATTATGACCACCCACCTAACATCGGGAAGGTCCCCATTTTTGCCGATTTGAAATGTGAAATATCTACAAATAACAAAACAAAATCAAACATTCTAATAATAATAAGAAAAAAAAAACAAAAAAAGAAAACAAAACCCTTTCATCCCCTCCCGCCAAGGAAGCGGGCACCATTGCGGGCACCATGATGCCATCTTCGCTTCTAACTGATCTGCAGATGCCATGGAGATGACCACCAGGAATTTGATAGCTTCACAGTTTGCTTGAGAGCACGAGCAACTGTGCCAGTCATCAATCACAACGTGCCTTACACCAGAACGCGGTGCGGGAAAGGCGAGTCCGGTGACATGGCGGGCACCGTGATGCCAATGCGATTTTTGCGCAGCACATTTTTTTTTTTCTAAAGTAGTGCATGTGCCTCTTTTTCCGCATTCTCACACGATTTCGATCTCAAAAATCGCACGGTATGGTGAGTGCGCAGGAATCGCACAGGAATGCGGCTCGTGCTCCCGTCCGATCCCGGGGTGAACCAGCCCTGAATGTAGCTGCTTTGGGAAAGTTAAGTGGACGGGTTTCGTTCGGCTTTAGGCTGGGTTCACACTGATGAGATGCGTCGCAGAAAATCGCACCGCATCCCTGTGCAAATCACATGCGATTCTGTGCAGTGCGATCGTTTCATACGGCTCATACAGCACTGCTTTTGGGGTGTCGTTAACTTTTAATTGGCACTCGCAGCAGATCGAATGAACACAATGCGATTTCTATGCGGGAAACACAATGATCCCTGTGAGTTTCCTGCATGGCATCCGTGTGCACCCAGCATAAAAGCCGAGATCCACCCAAAAGGGGGGGGGGCTTCACTCGTCTGACTCCTCCTCCTCTTTGTTGCCACATTTGGCACCTTCTGCGGTGGGGGGGAGGGGACACCTGGTTTCGCCGCAGCGAACTGAGCCGGAAGTCCGGCCCCCCCTCCTACTTTCTCCACAGCCGGCCCATTCACAGAGTGCAGCGCGCTCCACGCATGTTCAGTAACAAACTGGCTGTGAGGCCACAAGGCTTTCCTGCAGGTTTCCCTTAGTCATAATGGTGGCGCCAGCACCTGCTCAGGTGAGGGCACCGCGGGATCCCTGGACAGGTAAGTGACCAGAAATATTAACCCCTTCACGCCAACCATACGCAAATTTACATTCATGGTATGAAGGGGTTATTTACCAGAGGGTGATATGCAGCTGCGGGCATCACCCCGGTACCGTTTTTTTTTTTTTTTTTGCGAGCGATCGGCTTTTTAGTGCTAACAACCAATGTGGCTAAAAGCTGTTCGGCTGTTATCCTAAAGGAGCGGGAGGGGACGCCCCCCCCCCCTCCGCCGCTCTTCCCGGGCCTCCCGTCCCACCTAGGGTGACCACAGGTCCTGGGTTACCCGGGACAGTCCCTCATTGCCCGGGACAGTCCCGCATTTTGCAGGTCTGTCCCGGGCACCTTCATTCCAGGACAATACAGGGCCCCGGAATGAAACTGACACAGCCCCCCCACCCCCAGGGCTGATCTGATGCCCCCCCAAAAAAGGCGCCACATCGCCGCTTTACTCACTGACAGTACTTGTCCTGGCCGGGAATGTCTGGAGAGGCACAATCCCCACCCCCTGCTTGTGATTGGAGAAATCATAAACCCCGCCTCTTGCGTGTAATCGCTGTAGAGCCAGCGTTGGAAGAAGGTAAAGCGGGTCTCGGCCGGCCAGGACAAGTACTGTCGGCGAGTAAAGTGGCGATGCGGCGGCCATTTTTGAGGGGCGTGATCAGTGCTTCTGGGTAAAGTGCGCACCCGCCGCCCCAGCTGTGCCGTGATTCGTTACAGCACAAGCTGATTTTTAGGAAGAGGGGGAGGGGTGTCCCTAAATGGCAGTTTGGAAATGTGTTCACCCCAATCCCACCGGGGAGACCCGAACCACCATTCGGCGCGCAACCGCCGGCTAGACTGAGACCCGAAGGAAGCCGGATTCGGCTCTGATCGGGTCCCTGGTGTAAAATCCCGGAAGTGACGTCACTTCCGGTTTACTCGGCCGCCAATGGCGCCAATTTACAAAAAAAAAATGACAGCATTCAGAATCACCGTTTCTGGCGATCTGAATACATTTAAGTGCAAAGGAGAGATTTGGGATCTTTTAGATCCCCCCCTCCCCCGATCCCTCCATAAAGAGGACCTGTCACCACCTATTACTGTCACAGGGGAGGTTTACATTACTTGTGACAGCAATAAAAGTGATCAGATTTTATTTTTTTTTTAAACGAACAGTGTAAAAAAATAAAAATGAATGAAATAAATAAGAAAAAAAAAAAGTTTTTAAAGCGCCCTTTCCCCGCGTGCTCACGCAGCAAAGAAAACGCATACGTAACTCGCGCCCGCAAATGTAAACAGTGTTCAAATCCCACATGTGAGGGATCGCCGCGATTGTCAGAGCGAGAACAATAATTCTAGCCCTAGACCTCCTCTGTAATGCTAAAAAAGCCTATGGAGATTTTTAAGTACCGTCGCTTGTCGCCATTCCACGAGCGTGCGCAATTTCAAAGCGTGACATGTTACGTATCTATTTACTCGGCGTAACATCATCTTTCACAATATACAAAAAAATTGGGCTAACTTTACAGTTTAGTTTTTTTTAAGTCACAAAATTGTCTTTGTTCCCCAAAAAAATGCGTTTAAAAGACCGCTGCACAAATACCGCGTGACATAAAATATTGCAGTGATCGCCATTTTATTCTCTAGGGTCTCTGCTAAAAAAAATATATATATATCTATGTAATTACAGACCAGTTAGCCTAACATCAATAGTATGTAAACTCTTGGAGGGGATGATAAGGGACTATATACAAGATTTTAGTAATAAGAATGATATCATTAGCAGTAATCAGCATGGATTCATGAAGAATCGTTCTTGCCAAACCAATCTACTAACCTTCTATGAGGAGGTGAGTTGCCCTCTAGATAAAGGAAGGCCCGTAGACGTGGTGTATCTGGATTTTACAAAAGCATTTGACACAGTTCCTCATAAACGTTTACTGTACAAAATAAGGTGCATTGGCATGGACCATAGGGTGAGTACATGGATTGAAAACTGGCTACAAGGGCGTGTTCAGAGGGTGGTGATAAATGGGGAGTACTCAGAATGGTCAGGGGTGGGTAGTGGGGTCCCCCAGGGTTCTGTGCTGGGACCAATCCTATTTAATTTGTTTATAAACGACCTGGAGGATGGGATAAACAGTTCAATCTCTGTATTTGCAGACGATACTAAGCTAAGCAGGGCAATAACTTCTCCGCAGGATGTGGAAACCTTGCAAGAAGATCTGAACAAATGAATGGGGGAGGGGCGACTACATGGCAAATGAGGTTCAATGTAGAAAAATGTAAAATAATGCATCTGGGTGGCAAAAATCTGAATGCAATCTATAGACTGGGGGGAGAACCTCTGGGGGAATCTAGGATGGAAAAGGACCTGGGGGTCCTAGTAGATGATAGGCTCAGCAATGCCATGCAATGCCAAGCTGCTGCTAACAAAGCAAACAGAATATTGGCATTAAAAGGGGATCAACTCCAGAGATAAAACGATAATTCTCCCGCTCTACAAGACTCTGGTCCGGCCGCACCTGGAGTATGCTGTCCAGTTCTGGGCACCAGTCCTCAGGAGGGATGTACTGGAAATGGAGCGAGTACAAAGAAGGGCAACAAAGCTAATAAAGGGTCTGGAGGATCTTAGTTATGAGGAAAGGTTGTGAGCTCTGAACTTATTCTCTCTGGAGAAGAGACGCTTGAGGGGGATATGATTTCATTATATAAATACCGGACTGGTGACCCCACAATAGGGAGAAAACTTTTTTAAAGAAGAGAGTTTAATAAGACTCATAGCCACTCATTAAAATTAGAAGAAAAGAGGTTTAACCTTAAACTACGTAGAGGGTTCTTTACTGTAAGAGCGGCAAGGATGTGGAATTCCCTTCCACAGGCGGTGGTCTCAGCGGGGAGCATTGATAGCTTCAAGAAACTATTAGATAATCACCTGAATGACCGCAACATACAGGGATATACAATGTAATACTGACATATAATCACACACATAGGTAGGACTTGATGGACTTGTGTCTTTTTTCAACCTCACCTACTATGCATGAAAGGGGTTAAAAGTCATCAGCTGCGATATTTGTAGAGGATTTGTAGCTGCCAACTTTTATTTTTTCTGAAGGAGCTCCCCCCCTCCCCCATACAGCTCCACATTATAATTTGAAACATTGTTTCCTTTCACTTACAATTACTGGTATTCCGAGTGTTGTCCCCCCCCCCGGCCTCATGGATTCTTCCTGGGTACTTCCTGTCACATGTTCCAGGAGTAAAAATGGCCGCTGTGATA
Source organism: Lithobates clamitans (assembly GCA_037952925.1). Classification (NCBI taxonomy): domain Eukaryota; kingdom Metazoa; phylum Chordata; class Amphibia; order Anura; family Ranidae; genus Lithobates; species Lithobates clamitans. Next base: position 35,492 of record JBBGZY010001543.1, read on the forward strand.
CGACTATAGAGAAAAAGAAAAAAAAACAATTACTAATCACGTCTCCAGAGGCCTTTGTTGTCTTATTTATAATAAGGGAGGAGTTCCCCTTTAACCCCTTCCTGACGGGTGAACGTCCTGGACTTTCAGTGGTCATACCGGAATGATGGGCGGAGCTACTGACTTCATACCGGGATGATGGGCGGAGCTACAGGCTTCATATCGGGATGATGGGCGGAGCTACTGACTTCATACCGGGATGATGGGCGGAGCTACAGGCTTCATATCGGGATGATGGGCGGAGCTACAGGCTTCATACCGGGATCCCGAGATTTACTTTTTCAGCCAGAGACTTCCTGTGTTGTAAAAGCCATCCTAGTGGCTGATTAGCTGCTGGAGGACGTTCCCCCCTCCCCCCTCCCGATGGCACCTTTCCCAGCTCTCCCATGCCATTGGGGAGCCCGATTGATATAATCTAGCGCTGTCACTGGGTTACCATAGAGCTGGCCCTGGACCAGATGGTCCCCAGGCATTTTTTTTGGAAAACATGAAATCAATGTCATTTTTTTATCTCATGTTTTCCAAGGTAGAGGAGAGATTTGGGGTCTTATAGACCCCCCAGATGTCTCCATAAAGAGGACCTGTCATCTCTTATTTCCATCACAAGGGATGTGTACATTTTTTTTTGATAAAAATAAAAGTGATAATCTGACGGAGACCCTCATAATAATAGAAACCGATGGAGACCCCCATTATAAAAGAACCTGATAGAGACCCTCATTAGTAATAGAAACCGACGGAGACCCTCATAATAATAGAACCTGATGGAGACCCTCATAATAATAGAATCTAAAGGAGACCCCTATAATAATGGAACCTGGTGGAGACCCTCATAATAATAAAACCCGACGGGGACCCTCATAATAAAAGAACATGATGGAGACCCTCATAATAATAGAACCTGACAGAGACCCTCATAATAATAGAACCTGATGGGGACCCCATAATAATAGAACCTGATAGAGACCCCATAATAATAGAACCTGATAGAGACCCCATAATAATAGAACCTGATAGAGACCCTCATAATAATAGAACCTGATGGTGACCTCATAATAATAGAATCTAAAAGAGACCATCACAATAATAGAACCCGACGAAGACCCACATAATAAAAGAACCTGATAGAGACCCTCATAATAATAGAACCTGATGGTGACCCCATAATAATAGAACCCGATGGAGACCCTCATAATAATAGAACCTGATGGTGACCCCATAATAATAGAACCCGATGGAGACCCTCATAATAATAGAACCTGATGGTGACCCCATAATAATAGAATCTGATAGAGACCCTAGACCATAGCACATCGGAGCACATCAGGGTACAGGACATCAGGGCACATAACGGCACATGATGAGGCACATGGCACATTATGGGGCACATTGTTTACTAGCCAGCATGCAGAGTAGCACAGGAAGCGTCTGTGATAGGTTCTCTCTCATGTCACGCTGCTCCCCGGCGGCCCCTCCTCTCTTCTCGTCCATCCCCATTTGCTTGTGACATCATCTGGGATGGACGAGAAGAGAGGAGGGGCCACCGGGGAGCAGCGTGACATGAGAGAGAACCTATCACAGACGCTTCCTGTGCTACTCTGCATGCTGGCTAAATCTCGATCTACCCGTCAGGCGCCAGCTGTCAGCGATTGACGGGTAGATCGCTGCGGACCTCCAATGCAATAGGCGGCCGCTGAAAACGGCCCACTGAGCAATCGGCCCACCGGGAAACTCCCGGTAGTCCCGATGGCCAGTCCATCCCTGGAATTTGTAGAGGATTTGTAGCTGCCGACTTTTATTTTTTTTCTGAAGGAGCTCGGAACTCCTCCTCCCTCCCCCCCCCCCCATACAGCTCCACATTTTAATATGAAACATTGTTTCACTTACAATTACTGGTATTCCGAGTGTTGTCCTCCCCCCTCGGCCTCATGGATTCTTCCGGGGTACTTCCTATCACATGTTCCAGGAGTAAAAATGGCCGCTGTGATACGACTAAAGAGAAAAAGAAAAAAAAACAATTACTAATCACGTCTCCAGAGGCCTTTGTTGTCTTATTTATAATAAGGGAGGAGTTCCTCTTTAATCCCTTCCTGACGGGTGAACGTCCTGGACTTTCAGTGGTCATACCGGGATGGGCGGAGCTACAGGCATCATACCGGGATGATGGGCGGAGCTACAGGCTTCATACCGGGATGATGGATGGAGCTACAGGCATCATCCCAGGATTTAGTTTTTCAGAACGCGACTTCCTGTGTTGTAAAAGCCATCCTAGTGGCTGATTAGCTGCTGCATGTGTTTTACAAGCACCGGGAGAGGACGTTCCCCCCTCCCCCCTCACGATGGCCCCTTTTCCAGCTCTCCAATGCAAGCGGGGAGCCCGATTTATATAATCTGGCGGTGCTACTGGGTTACCATAGAGCTGGCCGTGGACCAGATGGTCCCCAGGCATCTCTATGGTTCTGGGAGGCCGGAAGCGACGCCATGACGTCACTTCCAGTTCTGGCAGATGTAAACACTGACATTTTTTTTTTTTTGGAAAACATGAAATCAATGTCATTTTTTATCTCATGTTTTCCAAGGTGAAGGAGAGATTTGGGGTCTTATAGACCCCCCAGATGTCTCCATAAAGAGGACCTGTCATCTCTTATTTCTATCACAAGGGATGTGTACATTTTTTTTTTATAAAAATAAAAGTGATAATCTGATGGAGACCCTCATAATAATAGAACCTAATGGAGACCCTCATAATAATAGAACCCGATGGAGACCCTCATAATAATAGAACGCGACAGAGACCCTCATAATAATAGAACCTGATGGAGACTCTCATAATAATAGAACCTGATGGAGATCCTCATAATAATAGAACCTGATGGGGACCCTCATAATAATAGAACCCGATGGAGACCCTAATAATAATAGAACGTGACAGAGACCCTCATAATAATTGAACCCGACAGAGACCCTCATAATAATTGAACCCGACAGAGACCCTCATAATAATTGAACCCGATAGAGACCCTCATAATAATAGAACCTGATGGAGACCCTCATAATAATAGAACCTGAGGGAGACCCTCATAATAATAGAACCTGAGGGAGACCCTCATAATAATAGAACCTGATGGGGACCCTCATAATAATAGAATGTGATGAAGACCCTCATAATAATAGACCCTGATGGAGACCCTCATAATAATAGAGCCTGATGGAGACCCTCATAATAATAGAGCCTGATGGAGACCCTCATAATAATAGAACCTGATGGAGACCCTCATAATAATAGAACCTGAGGGAGACCCTCATAATAATAGAACCTGAGGGAGACCCTCATAATAATAGAACCTGATGGGGACCCTCATAATAATAGAATGTGATGAAGACCCTCATAATAATAGAATGTGATGAAGACCCTCATAATAATAGACCCTGATGGAGACCCTCATAATAATAGAGCCTGATGGAGACCCTCATAATAATAGAATGTGATGGAGACCCTCGGTCTGTTCTATAGTTGTATTGTTCTGTATGGATGGAGGAGGGTCGCCACCTTTTCATTAACCCGAACACTTTAGCGGCGCACTGCAATTATTTTTTTTTTGCAGTATATCCTATAGGATTGTAAAATAATTGGGACACCTTTGGGTGCCCCAAGAAGAGCTATAAGAGCTGTGATGAACAGGGGTATGGCCAAAAGGTCAGTCCGTCCCCCAATGTAATCCCCCCAGGTCAGTCCGTCCCCCAATGTAATCCCCCCAGGTCAGTCCATCCCCCAGTGTAATCCCCCCCAGGTCAGTCCGTCCCCCAGTGTAATCCCCCCAGGTCAGTCCGTCCCCCCAGTGTAATCCCCCCAGGTCAGTCCGTCCCCCAGTGTAATCCCCCCCAGGTCAGTCCGTTCCCCAGTGTAATCCCCCAGGTCAGTCCGTCCCCCAGTGTAATCCCCCCAGGTCAGTCCGTCCCCCAGTGTAATCCCCCCAGGTCAGTCCGTCCCCCAGTGTAATCCCCCCAGGTCAGTCCGTCCCCCAGTGTAATCCCCCCAGGTCAGTCCGTCCCCCAATGTAATCCCCCCAGGTCAGTCCGTCTCCCAGTGTAATCCCCCCAGGTCAGTCCGTCCCCCAATGTAATCCCCCCAGGTCAGTCCGTCTCCCAGTGTAATCCCCCCAGGTCAGTCCGTCCCCCAGTGTAATCCCCCCAGGTCAGTCCGTCCCCCAGTGTAATCCCCCCAGGTCAGTCCGTCCCCCCAGTGTAATCCCCCCAGGTCAGTCCGTCCCCCAGTGTAATCCCCCCAGGTCAGTCCCCCAGGGTGGTGATGAGATGGGTTTCCAATCCAGGTATACAGGAACCCCCCCCCCCCTCTTATTAAATGGATCCCTGGATAATATGACTGCAGGGGGGTGATCAGAAGGGAACCTCCACCCAGGAATTCCCCTCCCCCCCCCCTCCAGATAAAGAAGACCCCCAGCTAGGAGGACTGCAGGGGGGTGATAATAGGGGACCCCCATTCAGGAGGATAGAAAGTCCCCTCCCCTCCCCCACCAGGTAAAGACCCCCAGCTGGGGGGACTGAAGGGGGGTTGATAAGAGGGGACCTCCCTCCAGTTATATAAGACCCCCAGCTAGGAGGAATGAATGGGGTGATAAGGGGGACCCCCATTCAGGAACAGAGACTCCCCTTCATCCCCCTCCAGTAAGGGAGGATCGCAGAGGGGTGATAAGAGGGGACCTTGCTCGCGCCCCCCCCCCCCACCCAGCATAAAGCCTGAGAGGGTCACACTGAGCCCCCCGAGCAACCAATCGCCGCATAAGTCCCGCACAGCCGAGTACAGAGCGGACTACAACTCCCAGCATCTCTGGGCGGCCTGTACCCCGTATCCATGGTGACCCGTCCGAATGTGTAACGGAAATGACGTTACGTCAGCGCCATCTTGCTACACCCCGTACTCGCCCACACTAAGGATAGAGCGGGAAGGAGAAAGCGGACATCTTGTTACACCCACCGGAGGTTTGCGTTTTACAATTATTTTTAACTATAATCTGAAGTTATGTCGTGAAATACATCAGTTAGAACTCCGTCCGAATTTAAAACCTCAGATTACAATTAAAAATAAATGTAAAATGCAAAAGTCCGGTGGGTGTAACAAGATGTCCGCTTTCCCTTTCTCAGTGTATTCTTACTGTGGGCGAGTGCGGGGTGTAGAAAGATGGCGGCGACTAACCATCACTTCCGTTTCCAATTCGGACGGGTCGCCACGCTGTTTATCAGGTCAGAAAAAGAAACGGAAGTGACGTTCCATCGCGGCCATCTTTGTACACCCCGCACTCGTCCGCAGAAACCGGAAGTCACCATACAACACAAGCCGGGGAGAGAGGGGGAGGAGCTCAGGTAGGGTTGCCACCCGTACAGTCCGGTTTTTGACACTTGTGCCTGGGTTTCTGTACTCCTCTAACCCGGACACGGCAGCGTTACCTCCAGTCCCAACAGTCCCCCTCCTATTGCTTTCTCCCCCCGCGGGGTGCCTGCCGTCCAATCCGCCCCCCTGACACTGCCTGGGAATCGTGTTATGAATGAAGCCTGTGCCGTCCTTTACATCCCCCGAACCACCACGGCAAGAGGACAGAGCGAGGAGTAGAAGCAGCATTGACATTCAGCCCGCCAGAGTTCCATCACTGTGACCCCCTGAGGAGAATCCACCTCACTTCCTGTCCCGGGGACACCTCCATCCTAGGTCTTCCCCCTCTACACTGTCACCCCCTGAGGAGAATCCACCTCACTTCCTGTCCCGGGGACACCTCCATCCTAGGTCTTCCCTCTCTACACTGTGACCCCCTGAGGAGAATCCACCTCACTTCCTGTCCCGGGGACACCTCCATCCTAGGTCTTCCCCCTCTACACTGTCACCCCCTGAGGAGAATCCACCTCACTTCCTGTCCCGGGGACACCTCCATCCTAGGTCTTCCCTCTCTACACTGTGACCCCCTGAGGAGAATCCACCTCACTTCCTGTCCCGGGGACACCTCCATCCTAGGTCTTCCCCCCTCTACACTGTGACCCCCTGAGGAGAATCCACCTCACTTCCTGTCCCGGGGACACCTCCATCCTAGGTCTTCCCCCCTCTACACTGTGACCCCCTGAGGAGAATCCACCTCACTTCCTGTCCCGGGGACACCTCCATCCTAGGTCTTCCCCCCTCTACACTGTGACCCCCTGAGGAGAATCCACCTCCCTTCCTGTCCCGGGGACACCTCCATCCTAGGTCTTCCCTCTCTACACTGTGACCCCCTGAGGAGAATCCACCTCACTTCCTGTCCCGGGGACACCTCCATCCTAGGTCTTCCCCCTCTACACTGTGACCCCCTGAGGAGAATCCACCTCACTTCCTGTCCTGGGGACACCTCCATCCTAGGTCTTCCCCCCTCTACACTGTGACCCCCTGAGGAGAATCCACCTCACTTCCTGTCCCGGGGACACCTCCATCCTAGGTCTTCCCCCTCTACACTGTGACCCCCTGAGGAGAATCCACCTCACTTCCTGTCCCGGGGACACCTCCATCCTAGGTCTTCCCCCTCTACACTGTGACCCCCTGAGGAGAATCCACCTCACTTCCTGTCCCGGGGACACCTCCATCCTAGGTCTTCCCCCCTCTACACTGTGACCCCCTGAGGAGAATCCACCTCACTTCCTGTCCCGGGGACACCTCCATCCTAGGTCTTCCCCCTCTACACTGTGACCCCCTGAGGAGAATCCACCTCACTTCCTGTCCCGGGGACACCTCCATCCTAGGTCTTCCCCCTCTACACTGTGACCCCCTGAGGAGAATCCACCTCACTTCCTGTCCCGGGGACACCTCCATCCTAGGTCTTCCCCCTCTACACTGTGACCCCCTGAGGAGAATCCACCTCACTTCCTGTCCCGGGGACACCTCCATCCTAGGTCTTCCCCCTCTACACTGTGACCCCCTGAGGAGAATCCACCTCACTTCCTGTCCCGGGGACACCTCCATCCTAGGTCTTCCCCCTCTACACTGTCACCCCCTGAGGAGAATCCACCTCACTTCCTGTCCCGGGGACACCTCCATCCTAGGTCTTCCCTCTCTACACTGTGACCCCCTGAGGAGAATCCACCTCACTTCCTGTCCCGGGGACACCTCCATCCTAGGTCTTCCCCCTCTACACTGTGACCCCCTGAGGAGAATCCACCTCACTTCCTGTCCTGGGGACACCTCCATCCTAGGTCTTCCCCCCTCTACACTGTGACCCCCTGAGGAGAATCCACCTCACTTCCTGTCCCGGGGACACCTCCATCCTAGGTCTTCCCCCTCTACACTGTGACCCCCTGAGGAGAATCCACCTCACTTCCTGTCCCGGGGACACCTCCATCCTAGGTCTTCCCCCTCTACACTGTGACCCCCTGAGGAGAATCCACCTCACTTCCTGTCCCGGGGACACCTCCATCCTAGGTCTTCCCCCCTCTACACTGTGACCCCCTGAGGAGAATCCACCTCACTTCCTGTCCCGGGGACACCTCCATCCTAGGTCTTCCCCCTCTACACTGTGACCCCCTGAGGAGAATCCACCTCACTTCCTGTCCCGGGGACACCTCCATCCTAGGTCTTCCCCCTCTACACTGTGACCCCCTGAGGAGAATCCACCTCACTTCCTGTCCCGGGGACACCTCCATCCTAGGTCTTCCCCCTCTACACTGTGACCCCCTGAGGAGAATCCACCTCACTTCCTGTCCCGGGGACACCTCCATCCTAGGTCTTCCCCCTCTACACTGTGACCCCCTGAGGAGAATCCACCTCACTTCCTGTCCCGGGGACACCTCCATCCTAGGTCTTCCCCCTCTACACTGTCACCCCCTGAGGAGAATCCACCTCACTTCCTGTCCCGGGGACACCTCCATCCTAGGTCTTCCCTCTCTACACTGTGACCCCCTGAGGAGAATCCACCTCACTTCCTGTCCCGGGGACACCTCCATCCTAGGTCTTCCCCCTCTACACTGTCACCCCCTGAGGAGAATCCACCTCACTTCCTGTCCCGGGGACACCTCCATCCTAGGTCTTCCCTCTCTACACTGTGACCCCCTGAGGAGAATCCACCTCACTTCCTGTCCCGGGGACACCTCCATCCTAGGTCTTCCCCCCTCTACACTGTGACCCCCTGAGGAGAATCCACCTCACTTCCTGTCCCGGGGACACCTCCATCCTAGGTCTTCCCCCCTCTACACTGTGACCCCCTGAGGAGAATCCACCTCACTTCCTGTCCCGGGGACACCTCCATCCTAGGTCTTCCCCCCTCTACACTGTGACCCCCTGAGGAGAATCCACCTCACTTCCTGTCCCGGGGACACCTCCATCCTAGGTCTTCCCCCCTCTACACTGTGACCCCCTGAGGAGAATCCACCTCACTTCCTGTCCCGGGGACACCTCCATCCTAGGTCTTCCCCCCTCTACACTGTGACCCCCTGAGGAGAATCCACCTCCCTTCCTGTCCCGGGGACACCTCCATCCTAGGTCTTCCCTCTCTACACTGTGACCCCCTGAGGAGAATCCACCTCACTTCCTGTCCCGGGGACACCTCCATCCTAGGTCTTCCCCCTCTACACTGTGACCCCCTGAGGAGAATCCACCTCACTTCCTGTCCTGGGGACACCTCCATCCTAGGTCTTCCCCCCTCTACACTGTGACCCCCTGAGGAGAATCCACCTCACTTCCTGTCCCGGGGACACCTCCATCCTAGGTCTTCCCCCTCTACACTGTGACCCCCTGAGGAGAATCCACCTCACTTCCTGTCCCGGGGACACCTCCATCCTAGGTCTTCCCCCTCTACACTGTGACCCCCTGAGGAGAATCCACCTCACTTCCTGTCCCGGGGACACCTCCATCCTAGGTCTTCCCCCCTCTACACTGTGACCCCCTGAGGAGAATCCACCTCACTTCCTGTCCCGGGGACACCTCCATCCTAGGTCTTCCCCCTCTACACTGTGACCCCCTGAGGAGAATCCACCTCACTTCCTGTCCCGGGGACACCTCCATCCTAGGTCTTCCCCCTCTACACTGTGACCCCCTGAGGAGAATCCACCTCACTTCCTGTCCCGGGGACACCTCCATCCTAGGTCTTCCCCCTCTACACTGTGACCCCCTGAGGAGAATCCACCTCACTTCCTGTCCCGGGGACACCTCCATCCTAGGTCTTCCCCCTCTACACTGTGACCCCCTGAGGAGAATCCACCTCACTTCCTGTCCCGGGGACACCTCCATCCTAGGTCTTCCCCCCTCTACACTGTGACCCCCTGAGGAGAATCCACCTCACTTCCTGTCCCGGGGACACCTCCATCCTAGGTCTTCCCCCTCTACACTGTGACCCCCTGAGGAGAATCCACCTCACTTCCTGTCCCGGGGACACCTCCATCCTAGGTCTTCCCCCTCTACACTGTGACCCCCTGAGGAGAATCCACCTCACTTCCTGTCCCGGGGACACCTCCATCCTAGGTCTTCCCTCTCTACACTGTGACCCCCTGAGGAGAATCCACCTCACTTCCTGTCCCGGGGACACCTCCATCCTAGGTCTTCCCCCTCTACACTGTGACCCCCTGAGGAGAATCCACCTCACTTCCTGTCCCGGGCACACCTCCATCCTAGGTCCTCCCCCTCTACACTGTGACCCCCTGAGGAGAATCCACCTCACTTCCTGTCCTGGGGACACCTCCATCCTAGGTCTTCCCCCCTCTACACTGTGACCCCCTGAGGAGAATCCACCTCACTTCCTGTCCCGGGGACACCTCCATCCTAGGTCTTCCCCCCTCTACACTGTGACCCCCTGAGGAGAATCCACCTCACTTCCTGTCCCGGGTACACCTCCATCCTAGGTCTTCCCCCTCTACACTGTGACCCCCTGAGGAGAATCCACCTCACTTCCTGTCCCGGGGACACCTCCATCCTAGGTCTTCCCCCCTCTACACTGTGACCCCCTGAGGAGAATCCACCTCACTTCCTGTCCCGGGGACACCTCCATCCTAGGTCTTCCCCCTCTACACTGTGACCCGAGCTGCTGTGTCCGGCCCTCTGGATGACGTCACTCACTACACCCCATTCACCTAAGAGGGTGGAGGGGGATGAAGGGGAGTCTCTGTTCCTGAATGGGGGTCCCCCTTATCACCCCCTTCAGTCCCCCCAGCTGGGGGTCTTTAACTGGTGGGGGAGGGGAGGGGACTTTCTATCTTCCTGGATGGGGGTCCCCTATTATCACCCCCCTGCAGTGATCCAACCTGGGGGTCTTCTTTATCTGGAGGGGGGAGGGGAGGATATCACTGAATGGGGGTCCCCTCTTATCACCCCCCTGCAGTCCTCCTAGCTGGGGGTCTTTATCTGGAGGGGGGAGGGGAATTCCTGGGTGGAGGTTCCCTTCTGATCACCCCCCTGCAGTCATATTATCCAGGGATCCATTTAATAAGAGGGAGGGGGGAGGGGGGTTCCTGTATACCTGGATTGGAAACCCATTTCATCACCACCCTGGGGGACTGACCTGGGGGGATTACACTGGGAGACGGACTGACCTGGGGGGGGATTACACTGGGGGACGGACTGACCTGGGGGGGATTACATTGGGGGATGGACTGACCTGGGGGGATTACACTGAGGGACGGACTGACCTGGGGGGATTACACTGAGGGACGGACTGACCTGGGGGGATTACACTGAGGGACGGACTGACCTGGGGGGATTACACTGGGAGACGGACTGACCTGGGGGGATTACATTGGGGGACGGACTGACCTGGGGGGATTACACTGGGGGACGGACTGACCTGGGGGGATTACACTGGGGGACGGACTGACCTGGGGGGGATTACACTGGGGGACGGACTGACCTGGGGGGGATTACATTGGGGGACGGACTGACCTGGGGGGGATTACACTGGGGGACGGACTGACCTGGGGGGGATTACACTGGGGGACGGACTGACCTGGGGGGATTACACTGGGGGACGGACTGACCTGGGGGGATTACACTGGGGGACGGACTGACCTGGGGGGATTACACTGGGGGACGGACTGACCTGGGGGGGATTACATTGGGGGACGGACTGACCTGGGGGGGATTACACTGGGGGACGGACTGACCTGGGGGGATTACACTGGGGGACGGACTGACCTGGGGGGATTACACTGGGGGACGGACTGACTGGGGGGGATTACACTGGGAGACGGACTGACCTGGGGGGATTACACTGGGAGACGGACTGACCTGGGGGGATTACACTGAGGGACGGACTGACCTGGGGGGATTACACTGGGGGACGGACTGACCTGGGGGGGGATTACACTGGGGGACGGACTGACCTGGGGGGGGATTACACTGGGGGACGGACTGACCTGGGGGGGGATTACACTGGGGGACGGACTGACCTGGGGGGATTACACTGGGGGGATTACACTGGGGGACGGACTGACCTGGGGGGGGATTACACTGGGGGACGGACTGACCTGGGGGGATTACACTGGGGGACTGACCTGGGGGGATTACACTGGGGGACAGACTGACCTGGGGGGATTACACTGGGGGACGGACTGACTGGGGGGGATTACACTGGGGGACGGACTGACCTTTTGGCCATACCCCCTGTTCATCACGGCTCTTATAGCTCTTCTTGGGGCACCCAAAGGTGTCCCAATTATTTTACAAACCTATAGGATATACTGCAAAAAAAAAAAAAATTGCAGTGCGCCGCTAAAGTGTTCGGGTTTGGCCTCCCCCCCATCACCACCAAATACCCCCCTCCCCCATATCACTGACACCTGTATGAATAGGATGATCCATTATATGGGGGAGGGGAATCAATAACCAATCTATATCACATCATCCCACCACTGATCGGTTCCTCGATCAATACCCGGCCTATACTGTATGTTTTTATATTCACCAATTGATCGTTCCCCTTTACTGATTTGTAACCAATCAATATCATGACTAATAATCAATCAATATGTCATCATTCCCAATACTTGGTCATCACTGTCTGATTATTCATTGTTATTGATCTATGATATACTGATATCCAATCACTCCCAGCACTTATCACTGATCAGTAACCAGCCTGTATCTCATGATTTTCACCCCTCCCCCCGATCAGTGATCAATAACCAGCCTGTATCTCATGATTTTCACCTCCCCTCCCCCCGATCAGTGATCAATAACCAGCCTGTATCTCATGATTTTCACCTCCCCTCCCCCTGATCAGTGATCAATAACCAGCCTGTATCTGATGATTTTCACCTCCCCCTCATCAGTGATCAATAACCAGCCTGTATCTCATGATTTTCACCTCCCCTCCCCCCCGATCAGTGATCAATAACCAGCCTGCATCTCATGATTTTCACCTCCCCTCCCCCCCGATCAGTGATCAATAACCAGCCTGTATCTCATGATTTTCACCCCTCCTCCCCCCGATCAGTGATCAATAACCAGCCTGTATCTCATGATTTCTCTGATCATACCTCTGTTAGGCCGATCAATAATTATTATCCACAATCATTATACTGTATACTCATTGTTCACTCACTGTATAGAGGGAGGAGAGATACAATATATATGTGTAAACATTGTTTATAAACATTGATCAGACAGGAGATAGAGAGATACAAAGTAACATTGTTTATAAACATTGATCAGACAGGAGATAGAGAGATACAAAGTAACATTGTTTATAAACATTGATCAGACAGGAGATAGAGAGATACAAAGTAACATTGTTTATAAACATTGATCAGACAGGAGATAGAGAGATACAAAGTAACATTGTTTATAAACATTGATCAGACGGGAGATAGAGAGATACAAAGTAACATTGTTTATAAACATTGATCAGACGGGAGATAGAGAGATACAAAGTAACATTGTTTATAAACATTGATCAGACAGGAGATGGAGAGATACAAAGTAACATTGTTTATAAACATTGATCAGACGGGAGATAGAGAGATACAAAGTAACATTGTTTATAAACATTGATCAGACGGGAGATAGAGAGATACAAAGTAACATTGTTTATAAACATTGATCAGACAGGAGATAGAGAGATACAAAGTAACATTGTTTATAAACATTGATCAGACAGGAGATAGAGAGATACAAAGTAACATTGTTTATAAACATTGATCAGACAGGAGATAGAGAGATACAAAGTAACATTGTTTATAAACATTGATCAGACGGGAGATAGAGAGATACAAAGTAACATTGTTTATAAACATTGATCAGACGGGAGATAGAGAGATACAAAGTAACATTGTTTATAAACATTGATCAGACAGGAGATGGAGAGATACAAAGTAACATTGTTTATAAACATTGATCAGACAGGAGATAGAGAGATACAAAGTAACATTGTTTATAAACATTGATCAGACGGGAGATAGAGAGATACAAAGTAACATTGTTTATAAACATTGATCAGACGGGAGATAGAGAGATACAAAGTAACATTGTATATAAACATTGATCAGACGGGAGATAGAGAGATACAAAGTAACATTGTTTATAAACATTGATCAGACGGGAGACAGACCTTTTTTTCAGATTTTCAATTTCTCCAAAAGCGGCTAAAACAAGTGTTTAAAATGGTGAATAAAAGAATAATAATAAGAAATGTTCCGGCTAAACAAACCAGATATTAGAAATGGGATTTAAAGTGCCCAGAAAATGTTAAAAACGGCTTTTATCTCCCCCCCCCCCCTCCCCCCCTTCCTGTGGGGTGTTATGTGGGTGTATTGCACTTTGTGTACACTAGGTGGAGCCATTATAACATTTAATGAGAAATGCAGCTCTGCCCAATAAGGGTGAAGAAACAGAAATGGACAGCAGGGGGCGAGCGTGTATTCTGGAATAGATCTATTCACCATTGACTGTCCATTATATACATTCCACTTCATCCCGATAGTCAGATGGAGTTTTTGTGGTTTTACTTCCCTGAAGGCCTCTGGGAAAAAAATAGACCAAAAGCTGTTTCCTCTTCTGTAGATCTGATGTCACCAGAGGACCCTTATCCACCTGACCTCCGGGAAGATTTACCCCCCATTATTGACCAGGTTATTTTTTTGCGATGCGGCACCGCGTTGCTTTAACTGACAAATGCGCTGTCATGCGACGCTGTACCCAAATAAAATTTACAGTATCTGACAAAAGTAAGTACACCCCTCAGTGACATTTGTGTAAATCTTTTCTTCTATCTTTTCATGTGACAACACTGAAGAAATGACACTTGTCTACAATGTAAAGTAGTGAGTGTACAGCTTGTATAACAGTGTAAATTTGCTGTCCCCTCAAAATAACTCAACACACAGCCAATAATGTCTAAACCGCTGGCAACAAAAGTCAGTACACCCCTAAGTGAAAATCTCCAAATTGGGCCCAATTAGCCATTTTCCCTCCCCCGGTGTCATGTGACTGGTTAGTGTTACAAGGTCTCAGGTGTGAATGCGGAGCAGGTGGGTTACATTTGGTGTCATCGCTCTCACTCTCTCATACTGGTCACTGGAAGTACAACATGGCACCTCATGGCAAAGAACTCTCTGAGGATCTGAAATAAAGAATTGTTGCTCTACATAAAGATGGCCTAGGCTATAAGAAGATTGCCAAGACCCTGAAACTGAGCTGCAGCACGGTGGCCAAGACCATACAGCGGTATAACAGGACGGGTTCCACTCAGAACAGGCCTCGCCATGGTCCACCAAAGAAGTTGAGGTCACGTGCTCAGCGTCATATCCAGAGGTTGTCTTTTGGAAATAGACGTATGAGTGCTGCCAGCATTGCTGCAGAGGTTGTAGGGGTGGGGGGTCAGCCTGTCAGTGCTCAGACCATACGCCGCACGCTGCATCAAATTGGTCTGCATGGCTGTCGTCCCAGAAGGAAGCCTCTTCTAAAGATGATGTACAAGAAAGACCACAAACAGTTTACTGAAGACAAGCAGACTAAGGACATGGATTACTGGAACCATGTCCTGTGGTCTGAGGAGACCAAGATAAACGTATTTGGTTCAGATGGTGACAAGCGTGTGTGGGGGCAACCAGGTGAGGAGGACAAAGACAAGTGTGTCTTGTCTACAGTCAAGCATGGTGGTGGGAGTGTCATGGTCTGGGGCTGCATGAGTGCTGCCGGCACTGGGGGGCTACAGATCATTGAGGGAACCATGAATGCCAACATGTACTGTGACATACTGAAGCAGAGCATGATCCCCTCCCTTCAGAGACTGGACCGCAGGGCAGTATTCCAACATGATAACCACCCCAAACACACCTCCAAGACCACCACTGCCTTGCTAAAGAAGCTGAGGGTAAAAGTGATGGACTGGCCAAGCATGTCTCCAGACCTAAACCCTATTGATCATCTGTGGGACATCCTCAAACAGAAGGTGGAGGAGCGCAAGGTCTCTAACATCCACCAGCTCTGTGATGTCATCATGGAGGAGGGGAAGAGGACTCCAGTGACAACCTGTGAAGCTCTGGTGACCTCCATGCCCAAGAGGGTTAAGGCAGTGCTGGAAAATAATGGAGGCCACACAAAATATTGACACTTTGGTCCCAATTTGGAGATTTTCACTTAGGGGTGTACTGACTTTTGTTGCCAGCGGTTTAGACATTAATGGCTGTGTGTTGAGTTATTTTGAGGGGACAGCAAATTTACACTGTTATACAAGCTGTACACTCACTACTTTACATTGTAGCAAAGTGTCATTTCTTCAGTGTTGTCACATGAAAAGAGAGAAGAAAAGATTTACACAAATGTCACTGAGGGGTGTACTTACTTTTGTCAGATACTGTGTGTCATCCCCCCCTACAAATAGAGCTTTCCTTTGGTGGTATGTGAGCACCTCTGCGGTTTTTATTCTTTGCGCTAAAAACAAACAAAAAAAAAAAAACAATATTTTTTTAATTACTGCTTTAAAATATATTCAATGAAAATTAAAAAAAAATCAAATTTCTTCATCCATTTAGATTAATATTTATTCTGCTACATATTTTTGGTAAAAATAAAATAAAATAAAAATAAAATAAGCGTCTATTGATTGGTTTGTGCAAAAGTTATATATTTAATTTTTTACTAGTAATGGCGGAGATCAGCGACTTATAGCGGGACTGCGATATTGCAGCGGACAAATCGGACACTAACTGACACTTTCAACAGTTCTATTTGTGGGGGGTAAAAAGGACATACATTTTATTTTGGGTACAGCGTCACACGACCGCGCAATTGTCAGTTAACCACTTACGGACCGCCCGCGCAGTTTTACGGCAACTGTTTGAAGGAGGATATCGTTGTTATGGCAGCAGCTTCCATAACCCTTGTATCCCCTTCTTCAGCGGGCGGTCCGTTACAAGATAAAAGTGGTCTCTGCGGCGGATTTTTTTTTAATTTATTTTTTTTAATGACAATTTTTTTTTTTTTAATGACAATTTTTTTTTTATCGCATTTTAGTGTAAATATGAGATGTGAGATCTTTTTGACCCCCCAGATCTCATATTTAAGAGGACCTGTCATGCTTTTTTTTTCTATTACAAAGGATGTTTACATTCCTTGTAATAGGAATAAAAGTGACATTTTTTTTTTTTTATAGTGTAAAAATAAAAGGTAAAATA
Organism: Lithobates clamitans; assembly: GCA_037952925.1. Lineage (NCBI taxonomy): Eukaryota > Metazoa > Chordata > Amphibia > Anura > Ranidae > Lithobates > Lithobates clamitans. The sequence continues at coordinate 52,163 of JBBGZY010001543.1, forward strand.
AATAAGAAAAAAAAAAAAAAAATGTAAACGCGCCCCATCCCACCGAGCTCGCGCGCAGAAGCGAACGCATACGTGAGTAGCGCCCGCATATGAAAACGGAGTTCAAACCACACATTTGAGGTATCGCCGCGATCGTTAGAGCGAGAGCAATAATTCTAGCTCTAGACCTTCTCTGTGACTTAAAACATGCAACCTGTAGAATTTTTTTAAACGTCACCTATGGAGATTTTTAAGGGTAAAAGTTTGTCGCCATTCCACGAGCGGGCGCAATTTTGAAGCGTGACATGTTGGGTATCAATTTACTCGGCGTAACATTATCTTTCACAATATAAAAAAAAAATTGGGCTAGCTGTACTGTTACACTTTTTTGAATTAAAAAATAAGTATTTTTTTCCAAAAAATTGCGCTTGTAAGACCGCTGCGCGAATACGGTGTGACAGAAAGTATTGCCACGACCGCCATTTTATTCTCTAGGGTGTTAGAAAAAAAAAAGTATAATGTTTGGGGGTTCCAAGTAATTTTCTAGCAAAAAAAAAACCCAACTGATTTTGACTTGTAAACAACAAATCTCAGAAAGAGGCGCGGTCCCTAAGTGGTTAAAGTAATGCGGTGCCGTATCACAAAAAAATGACCGGGTCATGAAGGGGAGGGGGAGGGGGGTAAATCTTCCCGAGAGTGAGTGGTTAACAAAAATAACAGTAACTTTGTACTCCCAGAATACCGTTCACCTTGGATAAAACATTGGCGCAGTGTTGGCACAATGTCGGTAAATATCTTCTTATCGGCTCCGTGTTGCAGTTTGTTACCAGCGAGGATTAAACTTTGACTCGTAGGAAACCCATCGAGCGAAAAATAACAAACTGAACTTTCATCGGAGCGATTTGTGCGACTCCCAAAGTCTTCATATGAAAATGTTTGATGCTTTTTTTTTTTTTTTTAACCCCTTCAATACCGGGGCATTTTCACCCCCTTTCCTGCCCAGGCCAATTTTCAGTTTTCAGCTCTGTCACACTTTGAATGACAATTGCGCGGTCATGTGACACTGTACACAAATACATTTTTATCATTTTTTTTTTTGTCCACAAATAGAGATTTCTTTTGGTGGTATTTGAACAACTTTGTGGTTTTTATTTTCTGCGCTAAAAACAACAACAACAAAAAAAAAAAAAAAATTTTTTTACTTACTGCTTTAAAATTTAGTTAAAATTTATTTGATGAATTTTTTTTTTAAAAACTCGAATTTCTTCATCCATTTAGGCCAATATTTATTCTGCTAAATAAATAAAGTGTATATTGATTGGTTTTTGCAAAAGTTATATATTTATTTATTTATTTATTTATTTGCACTATAAACAAAAGAAGAGTGACAACAAGTTTGAAAAAAAACACATTTTTTTTTTTTTACTTACTGCTTTAAACTATATTCAATGAAAATTTAAAAAAAATCAAATTTCTTCATCCATTTAGGGCAATATTTATTCTGCTACATATTTTTGGTAAAAAAAAAAAAAAAAAAAATCAAATAAGTGTATATTGATTGGTTTGTGCAAAAGTTATATATATTTTGCGCTATAAACAAAAGAAGAGCGACGGGTTTAAAAAAAACACAATCTTTTTTTTTACTTTTTGCTATAATAAATATTCCAAATTTGAAAAAAACAAAAACAAATTTTTTACTCAGTTTAGGCCAAAAAGTATTCGTCTACATATTTTTGGTAAAAAAAAAAAAAATCGCAATAAGCGTATATTGATTGGTTTGCACAAAAGTTATAGCGTCTTCAAAATAGGGGATAGATTTATGGCATTTTTATTTATTTATTTATTTTTTTACTAGTAATGGCGGCGATCTGCGATTTTTAATCGGGAGTGCGACATTGCGGTGGACACTATTTTGGGACCATTCATATTTATACAGCGATCAGTGCTATAAAAATGCACTAGGGGGTGATCAAGGGGTTAAATGTGTTACCTAGGGAGTGATTGTAACTGTAGGGGGAGGGGACCCACAAGGGGAGGAGACTGATCGGTGTTCCTCTGTACCGGGAACACACCATCGGTCTCCTCTCACACACACCTCCGCGGTCCTGCTCTGTTATCAGGCAATCGCGGGTGCCGGGCACGCCCATTGGCTCCCGAGTGACGCGGCGGCCCGCACGCGCGCCCCTTAGACGGCCGGGAAGCCGAGGATGTCATATGACGCCCGCCCAGGATGGGAGATCCCTCCTGCGGACGTCACTTGACGATGGCTGGGATGGGAAGTGGTTAAGTAGTGTTGGTCGAACGGTTTGGCCCAAACTATTTTTTTTTTTTTTTTTTGGTCTTGGCGATTAAGTGACGGTTCACACGGGGGGGGCTTCAAAGTCGTTCTACTCTAAAGGCGCCCCGTACAGCGCGGCTCGCAAAAACGTCTTCTGTATAGGAAGTCGCCCCCAAAAGTAGTACAGGAACCTTCTTCTAAGTCGGAGCGACTTGAGTCGATCCCTTTAGAACGGTTCCATTGTAATGCATGGAGTGCGACTTGTCAATCGGCTAAGTCACCTGACAGGTCGCCCCTCCCCCCGGTGTGAACCGGCACTAAAGGGTCACTCTACTTTCCGGTGTCCTATCAGGAGAAATAAACAATAAATGACCCCCCAAGGGGGGGTTTTTAATATGAAGCCGCCCGCCAAAGAACGATCGTGGCCGCGTGCAGCCTCTGTTTATTGCACAAAGAATTATGAAACAAGCGATTTGTTTTCATTGTCTCTGCCGCGGCTCCTGCCAAGAACGGCCGCACGCGCTGCGTGTTTGCTGATGTTTAACCCTTTACTCGTCACATTGTTTCTCAGATTTGTGTGTCTTTAAACTATCATTATTCCAATGATACTTTATACAAAATGTTTTAGATTTCTAAGTAAACACAGAGCATCCGGAAAGTATTCACAGAGCTTCACTTTCTCCACATTTTGTTATGTTACAGCATCATTCCAAAATGGATTCAATTCATTATTTTCCTCAAAATTCTACAAATAATCCCCCATAATGACATCTATTAAAAGTAAAAAATGAAAAAATCCCTTGTATATAAGTATCACAGGCTCCTCCCATGTATATAAGTATCACAGGCTCCTCCCATGTACATAAGTATCACAGGCTCCTCCCATGTACATAAGTATCACAGGCTCCTCCCATGTACATAAGTATCACAGGCTCCTCCCATGTACATATGTATCACAGGCTCCTCCCATGTACATAAGTATCACAGACTCCTCCCATGTACATAAGTATCACAGGCTCCTCCCATGTACATAAGTATCACAGGCTCCTCCCATGTACATAAGTATCACAGGCTCCTCCCATGTACATAAGTATCACAGGCTCCTCCCATGTACATAAGTATCACAGGCTCCTCCCATGTACATAAATATCACAGGCTCCTCCCATGTACAGAAGTATCACAGGCTCCTCCCATGACACTCAGAATTGAGCTCAGGTGCCTCCTGTTTCCACTGATATTTATGTACATGGGAGGAGCCTGTGATACTTCTGTACATGGGAGGAGCCTGTGATACTTATGTACATGGGAGGAGCCTGTGATACTTATGTACATGGGAGGGGTTTGTGATAGTTATGTACATGGGAGGAGCCTGTGATACTTATGTACATGGGAGGAGCCTGTGATACTTATGTACAAGGGAGGAGCCTGTGATACTTATGTACATGGGAGGAGCCTGTGATACTTATGTACATGGGAGGAGCCTGTGATACTTCTGTACATGGGAGGAGCCTGTGATACTTATGTACATGGGAGGAGCCTGTGATACTTATGTACATGGGAGGAGCCTGTGATACTTCTGTACATGGGAGGAGCCTGTGATACTTCTGTACATGGGAGGAGCCTGTGATACTTATCTACATGGGAGGAGTCTGTGATACTTCTGTACATGGGAGGAGCCTGTGATACTTATGTACATGGGAGGAGTCTGTGATACTTATGTACATGGGAGGAGCCTGTTATACTTATGTACATGGGATTTTTATATTTTTAATACATTTGCAAAGATTTCAAACAAACTTCTCTCACATTGTCATTATGGGGGATTGTTTGTAGAATTTTGAGGAAAATAATGATTTGAATCTATTTTGGAATAAGGCTGTAACATAACAAATTGTGGAAAAAGTGAAGCGCTGTGAATACTTTCTGGATGCTCTGTAATACAGGGTGCACTCAAGAAACGGATTTATAAAAGAGAACGACATACTTTCCTTTCAGATGTTTTGAGAGGTTTCCTAAGGCTAAGTGTACACTTGTGGTTGGGGTGTGGGGGGGGGACAGTAAAAAAAAGACAGTTGAGCCACATTTAACAGTGTCTGCCGGGCGCCTCTTCTCCTCCCCTTGCATGATTCCGGCTTCTCCCGCTCCTGCATGCTCCATGGTGTCTGTGACCTGCCTTTATTTCCGGGACACAGCCGGGACAAGGTTGTGTCAGAACTTTAAAATTCATGATTGTCCTGGCCAAATCGGGACAGTTGGCATGACTGTCCTGGCCAAATCGGGACACCACCGCTGCTACAACCACCCCCCTGGCAGCAAAATTAGCTTCTGAATATGACCCATTCAAGTTGATTGGGCCACACTGCACCCGACTACTGTAGTCAGGGCTTTTTTTCAGCGGGAACGCGGGGGAACGCAGTTCCGGAACCTTCAGCACTGAATGTTGTAATGACAAGGAGTGCTGGGTTGTGCTACAGAATCTGTTGCTGGCTGGTGGGGGATCTATTACTGGAGGGAATATATTTTTGCCAGGGGAGGTCTAGTGTTGCTGGTGGGGGATCTGTTGTTGCTGGAGGTGGGTCTTCTTTTGCTGGGGGGACAGTTGATGCTGGGAGGGATCTATTGTTGAGGGGAGGGGTCTATTGTTGCTGGAGGTGGGTCTTCTTTTGCTGGGGGGTCAGGTGGTGCTGGGAGGGATCTACTGTTGAGGGGGGGGGGTCTATTGTTGCTGGCTGCTGGAGAGTCTATTGATGCTGGGTGCAGGGGGATCTGTTTTTTTGCTGCCAGGGGTCTATTGTGGGTGGTTGGGCGGGGCATTATAGCGTTTCTGTTATGCGCCTTTGAAATGCGATTTTCACGCGATTCTGCATGTCACTTGCTGCCCTGTGTGCGTTTGTTACACGAAAACCGAAAACAAGTGACACGCTTCATGTGATTTGGAAAGGCTTGGTTTGCTGTGATTGCTGCACGTTCCTGTTGCGTGACAGTCAAGGCAGAACCGCTTTTGGGTTGCCAGTGAAGGATAATGACACCCAGTGGCATCGTTAGGGGGTGGCTTTTGGGGCTATAGCCCAGAGTCTCTGCAGGGGTCCCCAAGTGGAGGGGAGGCTCTCTGGGGACCCTGATGTAAGTGGGAGGCTCTCTGGGGACCCTGATTTAAGGGGGAGGCTCTCTGGGGACCCTGATTTAAGGGGGAGGCTCTCTGGGGACCCTAATTTAAGGGGGAGGCTCTCTGGGGACCCTAATTTAAGGGGGAGGCTCTCTGGGGACCCTGATGCAACGGGGAGGCTCTCTGGGGACCCTGATGTAAGTGGGAGGCTCTCTGGGGACTCTGATTTAAGGGGGAGGCTCTCTGGGGACCCTGATTTAAGGGGGGGCTCTCTGGGGACTCTGATTTAAGGGGGAGGCTCTCTGGGGACCCTGATTTAAGGGGGGGCTCTCTGGGAACCCTGATGCAAGAAGGGGTTCTCTGGGGACCCTGATGTAAGGGGAGGCTCTCTGGGGACCCTGATGCAAGGGGGGGGGCTCTCTGGAGACTCTGATGCAAGGGGGGGCTCTCTGGGGACCCTAATTTAAGGGGGAGGCTCTCTGGGGACCCTGATGCAAGGGGGGGGCTCTCTGGGGACCCTGATGCAAGGGGGAGGCTCTCTGGGGACCCTGATGTAAGGGGGAGGCTCTCTGGGGACCCTGATGCAAAGGGGAGGCTCTCTGGGGACCCTGATGTAAGGGGGGCTCTCTGTGGACCCTGATGTAAGGGGGAGGCTCTCTGGGGACCCTGATGTAAGGGGGGCTCTCTGGGGACCCTGATGTAAGGGGGGCTCTCTGGGGACCCTGATGTAAGGGGGGCTCTCTGGGGACCCTGATGTAAGGGGAGGCTCTCTGGAGATCCTGATGTAAAGGGAAGGCTCTCTGGGGACCCTGATGTAAGTGGGGGGCTCTCTGGGGATATATACACACACATATATTGCTGTATATACATGTGTAAGCCCATCCCAAGTGTATGACTTTCTTTACTACACTGCTATGGGCTCTAGCCCCAGATCTTATGTGGACCCAGCGACGCCCCTGATGACACCCAAACGCTTGCAGCCCTAGTGCTGCGATTGGCCACACAATTTGGGATTGCGGGCAGAATAGCAGTGATTTCTACTCACGATCCCAAATCACAAAGATCTGAATGGGGCCCTCACTGGCGCGGTTTCCCGCGATTGCCGAGCAATCGCATTGCATTTGGGGTCGCCACTAAAGCCTAATGGCCCCCCGAAAAGCGCACAGCACGTCATGCATGCGATTGTCGCACAACTATTTGGGATTGCGGGGCGAGATATGAACAGGGCTTTATAGGTGAAGTTTGTCACACAATCCTGTCTGGAGACACGCGTGGCAGAATCCCATCTTCTTTGGGCTGCCATTGAAGGATAATGCCACCCAAACGGGCATCGCCCATTTTGCCGCAATCGCCGCGCGATTTGGAATTGTTGGCCGAATTCCAAAACACGAAGTGTGAATGGGGTCTTTGAGTGGTACCGATACGGGTAACATGTTGTGTCTCAGCATGGCGCAGTGCCAACTGTTGGCGCTCTATAAATCCTGTATAATAATAATTATATCATTTCACGAAGCTTAGCAGGCCCTGCGCTATCTGGTATTTTCTTTATTATTATTATTTTAGGGATTAAATAAAATAAGTGGTTACTTTTAACTAGTGGTTGTTGGCGGGTGAAGTGCCTGCCGTGTGATGATGTGTGGGACTTTGTAGTTTATCTTCTTCTGGAGAGCTCCTCGTTACGGATGGTGCGTCTTCTCAGCGACGTCACGTCCTCTCCATGGAAGAAGAATCGGAGATAAGAGAAGTGAGTGTGAAGTACGGACATCAGCCAGGATCCGCCTCTCCTCTACAATGCGCTCTTCTTATTGAAAGCGGAACTAAAGTTATAGCAAAAGAATACCAGTGAGATTTTTTTTTTTTTTGGTAGAAGTACAGTTGTGCTCATAAGTTTACATACCCTGGCAGAATTTATGGTTTCTTGGCCATTTTCAGAGAATATGAATGATAACACAAAAACTTTTCTCTCACTCATGGTTAGTATTTGGATGAAGCCATTTATTATCAATCAGCTGTGTTTTACTCTTTTTATATCATAATCGCAACAGAAACCACCAAAATGACCCTGATCAAAAGTTTACACACCCCAGTTCTTAATAGCGTGTATTGCCCCCTTTACCATCAATGACAGTTTGAAGTCTTTTGTGGTATTTGTGGATGAGGCTCTTTATCTTCTCAGATGGTAAAGCTGCCCATTCCTCTTGGCACAAAGCCTCCAGTTTCCTGTAAATTCTTGGGCTGTCTTCCATGAACGGCACGTTTTGAGATCTCCCCAGAGGGGCTCAATGATATTGAGGTCAGGAGACTGAGATGGCCCCTCCAGAACCTTCACTTTATTCTGCTGTAGCCAATGACAGGTGGACTTGGCCTTGTGTTTTGGATCATTGTCATGTTGGAATGTCCAAGTACGTCCCATGCGCAGCTTCCTGGCTGATGAAGGCAAATGTTCCTCCAGTATTTTTTGATAACATACTGCATTCATCTTGCCATCAATTTTTTGCCGTGTTTCACAGTAGGAATGGTGGACCTTTCATCATAGGCCTTGTTGACTCCTCTCCTCATGTAGTGTTTATGGTTGTGGCCATAAAGCTCAATTTTGGTCTCATCGCTCCAAATGACTTTGTGCCAGAAGGTTTGAGGCTTGTCTCTGTGGTGTTTGGCGTATTGTAAGTGGGATACTTTGTGGAATTTGTGTAGTAATGGCTTTCTTCCGGAGACTCGACCATGCAGCCCATCTTTCTTCAAGTGCCTCCTTATTGTGCATCTTGAAACGGCCACACCACATGTTTTCAGAGAGTCCTGTATTTCACCTGAAGTTATTTGTGGGTTTTTCTTTGCATCCCAAACAATTTTCCTGGCAGTTGTGGATGAAATTTTAGTTGGTCTACCTGACCGTAGTTTGGTTTCAACAGAACCCCTCATTTTCCACTTCTTGATTAGAGTTTGAACACTGCTGATTGGCATTCTCAGTTCCTTGGATATCTTTTTATATCTCTTTCCTGTTTTATACAGTTCAACTACCTTTTATTCCCGCAGATCCTTTGACAATTCTTTTGTTTTCCCCATGACTCAGAATCCAGAAACGTCAGTGCAGCACTGGATGAAAGATGCAAGGGTCTGTCAGGAGTCCAGAAACTCATCGACCTTTTATACACACACTAATTACACGCAAACAGATCACAGGTGAGGATGGTTACCTTTAATAGCCATTCAAATCCCTTTGTTTCAACTTGTGTGCATGTTATCAGGCCAAAATCACTGGGGTATGTAAACTTTTGATCAGGGTCATTTGGGTAGTTTCTGTTGTGATTATGATATAAAAAAAAGTAAACACAGTTGATTGATAATAAATGGCTTCAGCCAAACACTAACCATGAGTGAAAGAAAAGTTTTTGTGTCCTTTATTAAAGTAGCTCCAATGTGTCTTCTTCCTCCCGTTCTTCTCTCTCCGCTGTCTTCTTCCTCCAGTTCTTCTCTCTCCGCTGTCTTCTTCCTCCGCTGTCTTCTTCCTCCAGTTATTCTGCCGGTTCTTCTCCCTTGAACAGCAAAGAACCTTTTTCTTCCTAGGCCCGGTTCACACTGGTGAGACACGCCCTCCGACTTTGAGATCACGTGTCACATGACAAGTCGCGCCCCATTAAGTGCAATGGAACCGTTCTAATAGGAGCGTCTTGATTCACTTAGACCTAGAAAAAGGTTCCTGCAGTACTTTTGGTGCGACCTGCATTGACTTCTGTTAAAGAAGTCGTATGCAAGTCGTGCCGAAGTCACGCTGGGATGTCGACTTTGAAGGGGCGGCGGTGTGAGCCGGGCCTCGGGGCAGAGACCATAAGAGTAGGTAAGTGTAGCAGCCGGCTTTTTTTTCAATTTTTTTTTTACTTTTGTTGGGGGCTACCGGCTTTATCTTTTTGTCCAAGATGGACCTCAGCAGTAAAATCTTTTTTCTTTCTATTAAAAAAAATGCAGCTTTTCGGCCCTCCCTCTCCTGTGCTCTGTGCTGGCAGAGCTGAGTAGCAGCCACACCTCTCAGTAGAAGTGTCCTCACGTAGATTGGTGTAGCACCTTCCTAGTTAGTGCAGGTTGTTAGGTCAATTTTGGTAGCTCCTCTGTAATCCCTGCAGCAGGGGTCGGTTGTTTAGGCAAGCTCAGTGGGGTTGATTTGTTAAAACTGGGAGAGTGCAAAAGCTTGTACAACTGTGCATGGGAGCCAATCGTTGTTTTTTTCGTCAAAGCTTAATTGAACAATCTGAAGTTAGAAGCTGATTGGCTGCCATGCACAGCCGCTCCAAATTCTGCACTCTCCAGTTTTAGTAAATCAACCAGTGGCGGCCCATCCATAGAGGGCGCATTGGCGCCTCCTTACCTATCCGTGCGTCCGGCCCCCTGATCTACATATCAGTGGCGCCGGACCATGGATTCCAATGCAGGAGGGCGGGGGGGGTGTTTTTTTGAAGCACCTGATTAGAGCCAGAGCATTGCGCTCCGAGCCCACCCAGTTGTGTGACCATTGCGAATGAATTTTCGCCTTTTGCCACACTACAGTTCCTCCCCGCCAATCAGGAGGCAGGTCTGTGAGACCTGTTTCCAGATTGGTCAAAGCGTCAGGCGATCCTATTGGATGCCTAGTGCTTTGGCGGAAGAGGAGACAGACGGTGGAGGTAGCTGGAGGAGCGGACACCGGAGCCACTGCGGCCGCTGCCCGCACTCCAGGAGAGGAGGAGAGGACACCACAGCCCCGCCACACGAGTGGGTAAGTGCCGGACCGCCTGTGTGCAGGGGGTGCTGTTTCAGCGCCGTGCCGCGCCGCTGGGGAGGGGGTATTGTTTGTTTGGCGCCCCCCCCAAAAGAAGTACCCACCAGCCACCACTGAAATCAACCCATGTCTCCCAGACTGCTGCTCTGATTACTTCCCCCTGTATTCTAGAGGATTCTAGAATCATAGTAGCAGGAAGAACAGAGTGAATACCCCAAATATTAATGGGAATATCCAGCCAATCTCTTGTGAGGTGTGCCCAGTAGGTGACTGGAGAGCCCATAAAAAGTCTGGGGCCTGAGGCAGGAGAGCAGGGATTCTGGGACCAGTCCTGCTGGAGGAGAGCCCTGTGTAGGAAGCAGGGTTACTGGAGGTGCCATCTAGAAGACATTGAGGTCCCAGCTGTAGCTTTAGCTGGGGGGGGGGGGGGGCCTATTCAAAAAGCCTAATCTTGCTGGAGGAGACCCCAGGGGCAGGATTACTGGAGGTGCCATCTAGAAGACATTGAGATCCTAGCTGGAGCTTTAGCTGGGGGGCCTATTCACAAAGCCTAATCATGCTGGAGGAGACCCCTGGGGCAGGATTACTGGAGGTGCCATCTAGAAGACATTGAGATCCTAGCTGGAGCTTTAGCTGGGGGCAGGGGGTCTATTCACAAAGCCTAATCATGCTGGAGGAGACCCCTGGGGCAGGATTACTGGAGGTGCCATCTAGAAGACATTGAGATCCTAGCTGGAGCTTTAGCTGGGGGCAGGGGGTCTATTCACAAAGCCTAATCTTGCTGGAGGAGACCCCTAGAGCAGGATTACTGGAGGTGCCATCTAGAAGACATTGAGATCCTAGCTGGAGCTTTAGCTGGGGGCAGGGGGTCTATTCACAAAGCCTAATCTTGCTGGAGGAGACCCCTGGGGCAGGATTACTGGAGGTGCCATCTAGAAGACATTGAGATCCTAGCTGGAGCTTTAGCTGGGGGCAGGGGGTCTATTCACAAAGCCTAATCTTGCTGGAGGAGACCCCTAGGGCAGGATTACTGGAGGTGCCATCTAGAAGACATTGAGATCCTAGCTGTAGCTTTAGCTGGGGGGGCCTATTCACAAAGCCTAATCATGCTGGAGGAGACCCCTGGGGCAGGATTACTGGAGGTGCCATCTAGAAGACATTGAGATCCCAGTTGACGCTTCAGCTGGGTGTGTGGGGGGGGGGAGCTATTCGCAAAGCCTAGTCCTGGAGTCTGGGTCTGGAGAAGCTCATTGGAGAGTGCCTGGTTGAGGTTGGTGGGAAAGAGTCCAGCTGTCCTTTGGTGGTCTGAGTCTGTATCTCCCTCGCTGAGAAGAGACCGGTGGTGGATATCGGAAAGGAGACAACCGATGATTCCAAGGCCGTGTGAGTAGATGACTCCAGTGCTGAAGGGTAGTGACTGTGTGCAGCTTCTGGTCTTTTGGGAAAAGTCCCAGTCACCTATCAGAATTTAGAGCTTCTGTGGGACATTTTTGTGTAGCTCAGCAAGACAGAGGAGGAGTCCACAAAGTGTTCAGTTCACCGGTTCCTTTCTTGGGGTATCCCATACTTCCTCCACCCCCATCCAAGTTCATCATCATTCCAATAAAACCTTAAAAAAAGACACCCCTAGACTGTTCCATTCGAGCCAGTGACAGTGGAGAAAATGCTGTGCGCCTGACTGTGTGTGCACCAACCTGGGGGGGGGGGGGGGTTAAGTATTTTTTTTTTATCAGCGGCTCCTTAGGGGGTGCGCTACATCTGTAAAAGGGTTGCATCAATACCGATACTTTGCGGTGCGATTTGAACAGCAATACGGTGGGATTCCTGTCCAAATCACTTCCCACGCTGCTCCGGTGTGAGCCCAGGCTTGTCCTAGTGATCTCAGTTCGGTGGGCACACACAGGAGCGGGAAAACCGCGTGTGATTTCGGAAAGGAATCGCAACCGTATTGCTATTCGAATTTCATGCAATTCTTTGCGGTTTGATTTGTATGGACGCATATCGCAGTGCAAAGTTTCGGGTATGGGGAGCACTTTCACGAGTACTCGTGAAAATACTTGGTATTGGTGCATCCCTCAATTTGTGTTGAAGAAAGGGTGTGGTGGGGGGGGGGGGGTGTAAGATAATGCCTGTTACTGAAAGCTGATTTTGGGGTGCATGAAGTCTTGGGGGGGGGGGATTTTAGTTAAAAAATAAATAAATAAAGGTCTATGTGATTGCACACTGTATGTGTTTCTGTGAGTTGGGCTCTTTACATTTCTGATTTGTTTAAATGTTTTTGAGCTCCTATACCCTGCGGCCCCTTTCATTTCTTTCAGCGGCCATATTTGGCCCTTTTATCGTGCTCCAGCTCCGTACATCCCCCCCCCTAAATCCTGAGAGCGCCCCCTGCCAGAACGATCTTAGAATTCCTATCATATTTAATTGACTCTGGAGTGAGGTGACCTGTACAGATCCCTTAAGTTTCCCCGGCGCCGCGCCTATAATGTCTGAGCCATTAGCGATAATGATAATTACACCCGCCGAGAGCGCTCGTGTTCCAGCCGGGAATATAGAATAAAATATTAGGAACGCTCGGAGCTGAGAAGAGGAATAGAGGAGCCGGATTACAGCACCGGAGGATGGGAGGGGGGGGTGTGACATGATGGTTAACCGCTTGCCAACCGTATAGCTTAAATGTACGGCGGCAGCAGCGGCCCCTCCATTAGTGCCGCCCCCTCTATCCACGGCTGGCCGCCACCCCCTATTCATGTGTCTGGCTCCTTTTCAGGACACCGGGCACCTGAATTACAGCGGCGGGTGTGTTTTTTTTTTTTAAGCACCTGATTAGAGCCAGAGGCTCTAATAGTCTTCAAAATAGGGTGTGCCACGAGCCCACCAAGGTGTTACAACAGCAAATTATTATTCACTATTCAAACACTGATCCTCAATCCGGCCAAGCAGAAGTGGGTTTGAGACCCGTTTTTCTGATTGGCCGAAAAGAAAGGTGTCCCAATGCTGCCGGTGAAGCCCCGGGAGAAGCGCTGTCCACCATAGATGGGGTAAGCGCTCCAGACCAACCTCTTTCCACGACTGCCACCCCCTATTCATAGTCTATGATCCACGGCCGCCACCCCCTATTCTTGCTCTATGATCCACGGCCGCCACCCCCTATTCATGGTCTATGATCCACGGCTGCCACCCCCTATTCATGCTCTATGATCCACGGCCGCCACCCCCTATTCATGGTCTATGATCTACGGCCGCCACCCCCTATTCATGCTCTATGATCCACGGCCGCCACCCCCTATTCATGGTCTATGATCTACGGCTGCCACCCCCTATTCATGCTCTATGAGCCGCGGCTGCCACCCCCTATTCATGGTCTATGATCCACGGCCGCCACCCCCTATTAATGCTCTATGATCCACGGCCGCCACCCCCTATTCATGGTCTATGATCCACGGCCGCCACCCCTATTCATGGTCTATGATCCGCGGCCGCCACCCCCTATTAATGCTCTATGAGCCGTGGCTGCCACCCCCTATTCATGGTCTATGATCCACGGCCGCCACCCACTATTCATGGTCTATGATCCGCGGCCGCCACCCCCTATTCATGGTCTATGATCCACGGCCGCCACCCCTATTCATGGTCTATGATCCACGGCCGCCACCCCTATTCATGGTCTATGATCCGCGGCCGCCACCCCCTATTAATGCTCTATGAGCCGTGGCTGCCACCCCCTATTCATGGTCTATGATCCACGGCCGCCACCCCCTATTCATGCTCTATGATCCACGGCCACCACCCCCTATTCATGCTCTATGATCCGCAGCCGCCACCCCCTATTCATGGTCTATGATCCACGGCCGCCACCCCCTATTCATGGTCTATGATCCACGGCCGCCACCCCCTATTCATGCTCTATGATCCACGGCCGCCACCCCCTATTCATGCTCTATGATCCGCAGCCGCCACCCCCTATTCATGGTCTATGATCCACGGCCGCCACCCCCTATTCATGCTCTATGATCCACGGCCGCCACCCCCTATTCATGCTCTATGATCCGCAGCCGCCACCCCCTATTCATGCTCTATGATCCACGGCCGCCACCCCCTATTCATGGTCTATGATCTACGGCCGCCACCCCCTATTCATGCTCTATGATCCACGGCCGCCACCCCCTATTCATGGTCTATGATCTACGGCCGCCACCCCCTATTCATGCTCTATGAGCCGCGGCTGCCACCCCCTATTCATGGTCTATGATCCACGGCCGCCACCCCCTATTAATGCTCTATGATCCACGGCCGCCACCCCCTATTCATGGTCTATGATCCACGGCCGCCACCCCTATTCATGGTCTATGATCCACGGCCGCCACCCCTATTCATGGTCTATGATCCACGGCCGCCACCCCCTATTCATGGTCTATGATCCACGGCCGCCACCCCCTATTCATGGTCTATGATCTACGGCCGCCACCCCCTATTCATGCTCTATGAGCCGCGGCTGCCACCCCCTATTCATGGTCTATGATCCACGGCCGCCACCCCCTATTAATGCTCTATGATCCACGGCCGCCACCCCCTATTCATGGTCTATGATCCACGGCCGCCACCCCTATTCATGGTCTATGATCCGCGGCCGCCACCCCCTATTAATGCTCTATGAGCCGTGGCTGCCACCCCCTATTCATGGTCTATGATCCGCGGCCGCCCCCCACTATTCATGGTCTATGATCCACGGCCGCCACCCCTATTCATGGTCTATGATCCGCGGCCGCCACCCCCTATTCATGGTCTATGATCCACGGCCGCCACCCCTATTCATGGTCTATGATCCACGGCCGCCACCCCCTATTCATGGTCTATGATCCGCGGCCGCCACCCCCTATTAATGCTCTATGAGCTGTGGCTGCCACCCCCTATTCATGGTCTATGATCCGCGACCGCCACCCCCTATTCATGCTCTATGATCCACGGCCGCCACCCCCTATTCATGCTCTATGATCCGCAGCCGCCACCCCCTATTCATGGTCTATGATCCACGGCCGCCACCCCCTATTCATGGTCTATGATCCACGGCCGCCACCCCCTATTCATGCTCTATGATCCACGGCCGCCACCCCCTATTCATGGTCTATGATCCACGGCCGCCACCCCCTATTCATGGTCTATGACCTGCAGCCGCCACCCCCTAATCATGCTCTATGATCCACGGCCGCCACCTACGGGGGATATAGAAAGTCTACACACCCCGGGGGGTAAAATTCCAGGTTCCTGTGATGTAAAAAAATTAGAGAAAGATAAATCATTTCAGAACATTTTCCACCTTTTAATGTGACCCATAAACTGTACAATTCAGGGGAACAACAAACTGAAATCTTTTAGGTGGAGGGAAGTAAAAATAAAATAATCTGGTGACATAAGTTTGCACACCCCTTACACTAATACTTTGTTGAAGCCCCTTTTGATGTTATTCCAGCACTCAGTGTTTTTGGGGAGGAGTCTATCAGCGTGGCACATCTTCTGTTGGCAATATTTGCCCAAAAACCCTCCAAATCTGTCGGATTGCATCTCCTGTGCACAGCCCTCTTCACACCACCCCACAGATTTTCAATGGGATTCAGGTCTGGGCTCTAGCTGGGAATCTTCTTCTGGTGAAGCCATTCCTTTGTTGATTTGGATGGAGGCTTTGGGTCGTTGAAATGCTGAAAGACGAAGTTCCTCTTCATGTTCAGCTTTCTAGCAGAAGCCTGAAGGTTTTGTGCCAATACTGACCGGTATTTGGAACTGTTCATAAGTCCCTCCACCTTGACTAAGGCCTCTTGTTCCAGCTGAAGAAACACAGCCCCAAAGCATGATACTGCCACCACCATGCTTCACAGTGGGTATGGTGGTCTTTTGGTGATGTGCGGTGTTCTTTTTGCTCCAAACATATCTTTTGGAATTATAGCCAAAAAAGTTCAGCCTTGGTTTCCTCAGACCAGAACACATTTCCCCCCCCCCCCCCATATTTTTGGGAGACTTCCGATTTGTTTTTGCAAAATTTACTTGGACTTGGATGTTTTTCTTGGTAAGAAAAGTCTTCCGTCTTGTCCCTCTACCCCATAGCCCAGACATATGAAGAATACGGGAGATTGTTGTCACCACACAGCCAGGACTTGCCAGATATTCCCGCAGCTCCTTTAATGTTGCTGTAGGCCTCTTGGCCGCCTCCCTGACCAGTTTTCTTCTCATCAGTTTTGGAGGGACGTCCAGTTCTTGGTGATGTCTCTGTTGTGCCATATTTTCTCCACCTGACGATGACGGTCTTCACTGTGTTCCATGGTAGATCTAATAATGCCTTGGACCTTCTCCTGACTGATACCTTCTAACAATGAGATCCCTCTGATGATTTGGAAGCTCTCTGAGGACCATGGATTTTGCTGTAGGATGTGACTAAGGAAATGTCAGGAAAGACCTACTAGAACAGCTGAGCTTTATTTGGGGAAATCAGAGGCACTTTACATGATGGGCGGTGTGTACTGACTCCTATTTAATATGAGTGTGAATGTGATTGCTTAATTCTGAACACAGCGACATCCCCAGTTATAAGAGGGTGTGCAGACTTATGCAACCACATTATTTTAGCTTTTTATTTTCACCCCCCCTTAAAAGATTTCAGTTTTTCAATTGAGTTGTACAGTTTATAGGTCACCCTAAAGTTGGGAAAAGTTCTGAAATAATTTATCTTTGTCTCATTTTTTTTTTTTCACAGAAACCTGACATTTTACCACCCGGGGTGTGTAGACTTTTAGTATCCACCGTAGGTACGTGACCTGGCACCTGCAGGTAGGGGGTGCATGCGCGTGCGCCCGCCCCTGGCGACCCGGCTCTGCAGCAGATGCCGATCAGTGGATACCAATAGATGACCGCTGGCATCCGCCAATCATCGGTAGCAAACACAGGACCGGCCTATGTAAACAAGGCAGAGCTCTGTCCTGTCAGTGGGGAAGTCATCTGCAAAGCAGGGAATAAAATCCATGACATCCCTTAGTAAAAGCACCTCACTGTGTACACCAAAACACCGGCTAGGCACACATTTAACCCTGTGATCGTCCCTAGATGTTTAACCCCTTTCCCAGCCAGTGTCATTAGTACAGTGACAGTGCATATTTATATCACTGTATTTGTGTCACTGGTCCCCACAAAGTGTCAGTTAGTGTCAGGATGTCCGCCGCAATATCACAGTCATGCTATAATTCGCCGATTGCCGCCATTACTAGTAAAAAAAAAAAACATTCCAGTACAGTGAAACCTTGGTTTATGAGTAACGCGGTTAACGAGCGTTTTGAAAGACGAGCAACTCTTTCTTTAAGAAAAAATTCTGACTGGGTTTGCGAGTGTTGTCTCGCAAAACAAGTGGAATTCAAGCTAATGGAAAGTGCAGTACTGCATTTGGCCAGAGGTGTGGGGGGGGCGCCGGTGACACTCGGAACGGTTCGGAGCCGTTGGGAAATACTCGGAATCACTGGGAACCACTTGGAAATACTCCGTTCCCGAGTGCTTCCGAGCCTTTCCAAGGCTTTCCGTGTTCAGCTGAGCTGTCCCCGAGTATTTCCAAGGTTCTCCAGCGCCCCCCCCCCACTTCTGGCCACATGCGGTATTGCATGTAATAGAAGTCAATGCGGAACGAATTATCTTCGCTTCCATTGACTTCTATGGGGAAACTCGCTTTGATATGCGAGTGCTTTGGATTACAAGCATTCTCCTGGAACGGATTATCCTCGTAATCCGAGGTACCACTGCATATATCCCATAATTTGTAGACACTTTAACTTTTGCGTAAACCAATCAATATACGCCTATGGGGATTTTTTTTTTTTTTTTTTACCAATAATATGTAGCAGAATACATATTGGCCGAAATTGATGAAGAAATTAGATTTTTTTTTTTTTGAATGTTTTATAGCAGAAAGTAAAAAAAAAAAAAAAAAAATATATATATATATATATATATATATATATATATATATATATATATAATTTTTTTTTTTTTTTTTTTCAAAATCGCTCTTTTTTTGTTTATAGCGCAAAAAAAAAAAACGCAAAGGTGATCAAATACCACCAAAAGAAAGCTTTATTCGTGTGCAAAAAAAGGACATTAATTTTATTTGGGCGCAGTGACACATGACCGCGCAATTGTCAGTTAAAATTACGCAGCGCCGTACCGCAAAAAATAGCTTGGGCGTTAAATTAATGAGGAGGTATATCTTCCTGGGGTCGAGGGGTTAATCGCATAGAGATCACGGGGATGATTGGAGCAAAAAAAAAAGTGACTTATAGGAAGATGTTTGTTCAGCGAGTTGTTACCGGATATTTGTCCAGAGAAGTAGTTGGCGTGATTTTTCACGTGTTTGAGGTTCTATATTTTGCTGTATGTAGCGCAGCGATCACCGCGGCTGAATAACCGCCGAGATTAAACCAATTACACTCAAGGGTTGTGTTGTTAGCAGACTAATAGCTTCCCCCCGAGGGAGCAGAATCAATACTTGGCTAAATTTTCCAATAACTCCGACCACTTCCAATCAACTTTTCATCCCAAAAGTAATTCGGAAAACCAACCGACTTCTGTGCCTTATATTTATATAATGTGTTGGCGGCGGATTGCACTGATCTGCTTGATCGTTGGAGCCGATGGAAAGTGATTGAAAGTGATTGAAATTGCTTGAAAATTGCTGCATATGTGGTCAGAAAAGGGCTTCTGTAAGAAATCGATGGAAGAGAGCAGTGTGAGTTCAGCTATTATTTCTTCATATACAGCGCCTTGAAAAAGTATTCATACCCCTTGACATTTTCCCACACTTTGATGTTACAAGAAAAAACGTAAATGTATTTTATTGGGATTTTATGTGATAGACCAACACAAAGTGTCACATAATTGTGAAGTGGAAGGAAAATGATAAATGATACAAATAAATATGTGAAAAGTGTGTGTGGGGGGGGTATTTGTATTCAGCCCCCTTTACTCTGATACCCCCTAACTAAAATCTAGTGGAACCAATTGTCTTCAGAAGTCACCTTATTAGTAAATAGAGTCCACCTGTGTGTCATTTAATCTCAGTATAAATACAGCTGTTCTGTGAAGCCCTCAGAGGTTTGTTAGAGGACCTTGGTAAACAAACAGCATCATGAAGGCCAAGGAACACACCAGACAGGTCAGGGATAAAGTTGTGGAGAAGTATGAAGCAGGGTTAGGTTACAATAAGATCTCCCAAGCTTTGACCATCTCACGGCGCTCTGTTCAATCCATCATCGGAAAATGGAAAGAGTATGGTACAACTGCAAACCTACCAAGACATGGCCGTCCACCTAAACTGACCGGCCGGGCAAGGAGAACATTCATCAGAGAAGAGCCAAGAGGTCCATGGTAACTCTGGAGGAGCTGCAGAGATCCACAGCTCAGGTGGGAGAATCTGTCCACAGGACAACTATTAGTCGTGTTCTCCACAAATCTGCCCTTTATGGAAGAGTGACAAGAAGAAAGACATTGGAGAAAGAAAGTCATAAGAAGTCCTGTTTGTAGTTTGTGAGAAGCCATGTGGAGGACACAGCAAACATGTGGAAGAAGGTGATCTGGTCACATGAGACCAAAATTCAACTTTATGGCCTAAAAGTAAAACGCTATGTGTGGGGAAAACTAACACTGCACATCACCCTGAACACACCATCCCCACCGTGAAACATGGTGGTGGCAGCATCATGTGGTGGGGATGGTTTTCTTCAGCAGGGACAGGGAAGCTGGTCAGAGTTGATGGGAAGATGGATGGAGACAAATACAGGACAATCTTAGAAGAAAACCTGTTAGAGTCTACAAAAGACTTGAGACTGGGGCGGAGGTTCACCTTTCAGCAGGACAACGACCCGAAACATCCAGCCAGAGCTACAATGGAATGGTTTAGATCAAAGCATATTCATGTGTTAGAATGGCCCAGTCACAGTCCAGACCTAAATCACATTGAGAATCTGTGGCAAGACTTGAAAATTGCTGTTAACAGACGCTCTCCATCCAATCTGACAGAGCTTGAGATATTTTACAAAGAAGGGCTATGTTGCTCAGTGTATGAGCAAAGCGTCTTCATACTAGAGCCCCCCCCTCCCCCCAGGCCTCCTTCCATCTCCAATGTTTCCAGAGACATGTCCAACTCCTGTGGCTCCAGTAATACCCAAGTTTCTACACCATGTGTTCCTGTGTGACCCCTGCACTCCAGCCTGAATCCTGTCCCCCCCCCCCCCATGACCTTGTGCTCATCAGCCAGGATCCTGTGTGGCCCCCTGCACCCCATCAAGCATCTGGGGTGCATAATAAAATTTTTCTGTCATGCTCATCTCTATTATTGTCATATCTGATGCCTTGGTGAAAACTTTGTATCGATATGTGAGAATACTTATTGTCCATATCACAGATCTTTACCATTCCTTACATCTTCCTGATGAAGCCCAATAAGAAATGCGTTCAGGAACTACTTATCATCTCCACCCCACTGATACAATGGATACTGCCGGTCTACTAAAGGTTTATTTTTAATGCATGGTTATAGTGTTATGTACATCCAATGGGACGGGTAGAAACGAGATATATTCTTAGATAAAGATGTGCCTACTACAACTTCTATGTTTGCTATAAACTCATATTTTTATTGAAGAACAGCCCTTTGATGAAGTACTTTTTTGGATCATAGTTTTTCTTGTTTCTGTATTTGGCACCTCGAAAGTTTCTTTTGTTTTTTTGTGTTTACACCTATTTCTATTCTTCATTTTATGTCAAAATGCAGCACATTATCCAGTCGCTTAGCCCTGATGAAGCAGTGGTTGCAAGCCCATGAAACGCGTTGGTTTTCTCTTTTCTGATCTTTTATCAAGATTATTAAAAACATCTATTATGGACTTATTATGAACCTCTGGTGTTCTTACCCTTTACCTTCTCTTTGGGGCACTCTGGGGACTTATTGGGATACTCTGATCTGGATCATAGAACTAGAGCTTACTTTTGGGTCCGGCTGTCCACCAGCACTTCCTTTGCCTTGAAATCTGCCGGGGAACCATTGCTTCTGGGAGTGTCCATTTCCGGGTGCTGGTTCCTCTCTCCGACCTCCACACCAATTATAGGAGACAGGGACCTGGGAGATGAGCACCAACCCGTCTATGTACAGTATAATGTGGTGGGTTCTGAATAATTCCGTATGGTGTGGATTCTGGGCTCATTCCCACTTGCTTTGCTTCAGTCTCTGAAGAACGATCTGCATTCAGATCGACAGCATTTGACAAGCGGTGAGATACATTGTATCACCTATCACCGCCTGCTTTAACCCCTTGGACCCCTCACTAGCGTGTCACCACCGTGCATTGCATGTAGTTGGGGGGCTCTTGCAGACCGGTTCCATTCACTTGAAAGTGACAGGGGGTATCATTCTTACAAAGCATTGTGTGGTTGGTTGGTGTATGTGTACGCCCTCTGCTGCTGTCCCTGTAGCTAAAGGCGGAGTAATGCGGGGGGGGGGGGGGGCAGTAAAAATGTAGTTCCACCAAAGGGTTATACCAGATGTAGCACCCTGGCCCCTTCACTACACCCACCCACCTAAACCCCCCCGTCACTCAATTGATCGCCTGCTTAATCGCCTGCCCCACACTTACCCCATACAGGTCTCGGCTTCGGCATCTTTCCCCCCCTGCATCTCCTGAGTCTCGGCGGTCGCTTCTCCTCCCGGCCAATCGGAGCTTAGGACTCCCGGCCAATCGGGTATTAGGACTCCCAGCCAATCGGGTATTAGGACTCCCAGCCAATCGGGTCTTAGGACTCCCAGCCAATCGGGTCTTAGGACTCCCGGCCAATCGGGTCTTAGGACTCCCGGCCAATCGGGTCTTAGGACTCCCGGCCAATCAGGTCTTAGGACTCCCGGCTAAGTGGGTCTTAGGACTCCCAGCTATAGGACTCCCAGCCAATCGGGTCGTAGGACTCCCAGCCAATCGGGTCTTAGGACTCCCGGCCAATCGGGTCTTAGGACTCCCGGCCAATCAGGTCTTAGGACTCCCACCTAATCAGGTCTTAGGACTCCCGGGCAATCGGGTCTTAGGACTCCCAGGCAATCGGGTCTTAGGACTCCCGGCCAATCGGGTCTTAGGACTCCCGGCCAATCAGGTCTTAGGACTCCCACCTAATCAGGTCTTAGGACTCCCGGGCAATCGGGTCTTAGGACTCCCAGCCAATCGGGTCTTAGGACTTCCAGCCAATCGGGTCTTAGGACTCCCATCTAATCAGGTCTTAGGACTCCTGGCCAATCGGTCTTAGGACTCCTGGCTAATTGGATCTTAGGACTCCCGGCTAATCGTGTCTTATGACCGGCCAACCGGGTCTTGCCACTCCCGGCCAATCGTGTCTTTGGACTCCTGGCCAATCGAGTCTCAGGACCAGCTTCCTGATTGGCCCAGAAGGAGAAGTTCCACTGTAAACAGCAGAGCAGGGGTTGATTAATTATGGCTGCTCTGTGCTTCACAGACTGCTCATCTGTTACTTCCTCCGGTCTTCTCGAGATTTCCAGAATCATGGTGGGATGAAGGACAGGAGAGCCTGAATATTTATGGGACTCTAGACAATTTCTGGGGAGGTGTACCCAGTAGGTGGCGAGAGAGCCCATAAATAGTCTGAGGCCTGGGCAGCAGGGTGCGGTGTTCTTGGGTCCTGTCCTGCCGGAGGAGACCCCAGTGGCTCTGGTGCAGGATTCTAGATGAAGTCTTGGGGAAGTTCTTTGGGGGGGGGGGGCATTTGCAAGTGCAAGTCCAGGGATCAAGTAGAGTCTGGAGAAGCTAACTGGAGAGAGCCGGGAGGAAGTTGGTGGGAGAGAGTCCATCTGTCCTATCCTAGGGAGTCTACATCTCCTTCTCTTGGAAAAGCCTGGTGGATATCAACAGGAGGCCAGCTGATGATCCTGTGGTTGAGTGAGTAGATGACCACAGAAGAATAGTGACTGTTTGTAGCTTTTAACTCTGGAAGGAGAAGAGGTCACCATCAGCACTGAGATCCTGTGGGACGTTCATTTTTTCTGCAGCACAGCCAGAAGTTGAGGAGTTGTTCCCACCTGTAACGCAGGGAATGATTTGATACATGTGATTCCAGTCTTGAGAAAGGAAATGTTTCCAGGACAATTCTTTCGTGAAACGTTTCTGGCATCTTGCGGCTGCGTCTCCCCCCTAGAGAACCTTCACCACATCATCTCATCCATCAGACGGGTTTATCTTTCACTGGTAATGCCCAAATCCTGGCAGATGCTATCTGTCGGCTCACTGTACATCGACCATCATTCTTCCATAAGAGGAGAGAGAGGAATTCTGAAATGGGGAACATGTGCGCCATCGGCACAATGGAGATTCTTAAAGCTTAACTCCACTTTTGTTGAGGAAAAAAAAACCACTCCCCCTCTGGATGCTAAAAAAGGGAATTTACTCCAAAGATAAAGCGATTATTCTGCCACTTTATAAAACTCTGGTCCGGCCGCACCTGGAGTATGCTGTCCAGTTCTGGTCACCAGTCCTCAGGAAGGATGTGCTGGAACTGGAGAGAGTCCAGAGAAGGGCAACTAAATTAATAAGAAGACTGGAGGATCTCAATAATGAGGAACGACTGAAGGCGCTAAATGTATTCTCCTTGGAGAAGAGACTCTTGAGAGGAGATATGATAGTGATCTACAAATATCTCAACGGGGATCCCGGAGTAAGTATGAAACTTCTCAGTCCCAGGGAACGTAGGAGGACACGGGTGAGACAGGAACGCTGACAAATACCGCATGGTGTATGGTCGTAGCCCATGTCGTAGCCCATGTTATGTGATATAACCGGGGCATGTAACGATCATCCGATCTGAGCTGAGCGTGTCATCCTCGGTGCCAGGCGGGCACTTGGAATTTGTGAGTGGAAATCTTTGTTGCTTTTAATTGCCTGTTTAGACATATCACACTATGAGAAGCAATTCCTCCCCCTCCCCCGTCCCTCGCTTATCACACAGTGCTTGTCCTGTGTCATTTGGCCCCCTGTAACACCAAAAAAGCCTGGCTGATCCTGCCGTTTTCTCCCCACCCCTCTGTAAACTGACCACGTTGTATGATGGCTGCTGAGACCAGACACCGTGGTCAGTTTACGCGCCTCCGTCATCAGCAGCCTCGCTACTTTGAAGAGAAATACCGTTGGTATGGTAGCAGATAGCTGCCAGAACCCCCGGTATCCTCTTCAAGAGCGGGCGGTCCGCTTCAAGATAAAAGTGGTCTCTGCTGCGGATTCACCGCAAGATCACTTGGTGGCGGGAGAGGGGTGCCCTCCGCCGCTTACCCGAGCCGCCGGCTTTTAATTAGTACATACAGGCCCAGATTAAGAGCATCATGGGCCTGGTGCTAAGGATGTTGGTGGGCCTATTTATGAAAATAAATAAAATGAAAACGCAAACAATTTTTTGTTAAATTTAAATTAAAGAGAGAGGGGTGTGAGAGAGTGGTTGAGAGAGAGGAGGGAAGGGTGATAGCGAGATAGGGGGTTGAAAGAGAGGGGATGAGAGGAGGGGGGGAAAGAGAGAAAAAGGGGGTCAATGAGAGAGAGGGGGTGAGAGAGAGAGGGGGCGAGAGAGAGAGAGGGGGTGAGAGAGAGGGGACGAGAGAGAGAGAGGGGACGAGAGAGAGAGAGGGGGTGAGAGAGAGGGGACGAGAGAGAGAGAGGGTGAGAGAGAGGGGGGGGCGAGAGAGAGGGGGTGTGAGAGTCGGGATGAGAGAGAGGGGAAAAGAGAAAGAGGGGGGGTGAGGGAGAGGGGACAAGAGAGAGAGGGGGGTGAGAGAGAGGGTGTGAGAGTGGGGACGAGAGAGAGGGGGGGATGAGAGAGAGGGGACAAGAGAAAGAGGGGGGGTGAGAGAGGGGGGACGAGAGAGAGGGGACGAGAGAGAGGGGGTGAGAGAGAGGGGACGAGAGAGAGAGGGGGGGTGGGAGAGGGGAGACAAGAGAGAGGGGATGAGAGAGAGAGAGGGGGGGGCGAAAGAGAGGGGACGAGAGAGGGGGTGTGAGAGAGAGAGGGGGGTGAGAGAGAGGGGACAAGAATGAGGGGGTGAGAGAGAGGGGACGAGAGAGAGAGGGGGGTGAGAGAGAGAGAGGGGGTGAGAAAAAGGGGAATAGAGAGAGGGTGGTAGGGGGTGAAGGGGGTGAGAGAGAGAACAGGGTGAAAGAGGGGATGAGAGAGAGAGGGTGTGAGGGGGTGAAAGAGAGAGAGGGGGGTGGGAGTGAGGGTGTGAGTCTGTGGGGGGCACAGCATAGTACATTACACGGGGGGGGGGGGGGTACAGCACAGTACATCACATGGTTGGCACAACACATTACATGGTGGATACAAGGATAAAGCACATTTAATGGTGGGCAAAGCACAGTACATTACATGGTGGGTACAGCACATTACGCGGTTGGCACTGCCCAATACAGCACATTACAAGGTAGGCACAGTGCATTATATGGTGGGCACAGCACATGACATGATTGGTACTGCACAACACAACACATTGCATGGTGGGCACAACACAGCACATGCACACAATGGGCACAGGACCTTATATGGTGGGCACAGCACATGACATGGCAGGCACAGCTGAGCACATTACATGGTGGGCACTGCACATTACAAGTGGGCACTGCACAGAACATTATATGGTGGGCCCAGCACATTATATGGTGGGTACTGCACAAAGCATGGTGGGCACTGCACAGCACATGACATGGTGGGCACTGCATGACACAGCACAGCACATTACATTGTGAGCACAGCACATTAAATGGTGGACACCACACATGACATGATGAGCCCTGCACACCACATTCCATTGTGGGTACTGCACGGCACATGCCATGGTGGACAATGTACAGCACATTACATGGTGAGTACAGCACATTACATGTTAGGCACTGCATGGCGCAGCACATGACATGGTGGGCACTGCACAGCAATTTACATGATGGGCACTGCACATGACATGGTGGGCACTGCATGACACAGCACATTACATGGTAGGTACAGCACATTACATGGTGGGCACTGAATGGCACAGCACATTACATGGTGGGCACAACACAGCACATGACATGGTGGGCACTGCACAGCAGTTTACATGATGGGCACTGCACATGACATGGTGGGCACTGCATGACACAGCACATTACATGGTGGGCACTGAATGGCACAGCACATTACATGGTGGGCACAACACATTACATGGTGGGCACTGCATGGCATAGCACGTTTCATGGTGGGCAATGCAACTGCACATTACATGTTAGGAACTGCACATGACATGGTGGGCACTGCTAAACTGCACAGCACATTACACAGTGGGCACAGCGCTCTATATGCTGGGCACAACACATGGCAGGGTGGGCACAGCATAGCACATTACACGGTGGGCACTGCACATGACATGGTGGGATCACTGCAAATTACATAGCGGGCATTGCAAGGCACAGGTGCAAAGATAGGGAAGGTATACACTGCGCTAAAAACAAACAATGGTGCAGAGCAGCTACATACAGGGTGACGAAAACCATAAAAACATATGAAAAGAGAAAATGTAGCGCATAAAATGTACAAACAATATTAAGGTCAAGGAAATGACTGACAAACGAATGTCCATATATGATTTGAACACTGGTATAGAAACTTATAGGTCTCTAAATGATGGTAGATGAAGTCCAGTGAGTGGAATGGAACAGCAGAGGAGCATGGGATATCGCCCTAGGTAGATGTAGAGATGTAAAACGATAAATATTCCCACTGGATGTATCATCGGATCTTCCCCAAAAATATATCTCGCAACTGCATGTAACTTAGTGAAGATGGTGTGTAAGAAACTCTTACCAGAAATGGTGGACTCCCTAGTCAGCGACAGAGAGTCATACGAGCGGGTTGCCTCTCAGGGCCTGAAACACGAACATCACAGCTCTGCGAACCTTCTGGGTCAAACTCTGTGTGGATCTCCCGGGGTCGCCAGGTGGGTCCTCCCAAAGGATGGCCAAGGTGCGAATCAGAGGGAATGGTGCTTCACGTGGAAGGTTGAGGTGAAGACGGATAGGGTCTCTCAAAGGGTATGTGGAGAAAAAACAAACAGGCTCCACATGGCGTAGATAAAACAAAATGGGATTTTTATTGCTAAAAAAGCCAGGCAATAATAAAATGTGATCACAGGGTATAAAAACAAAGAGTGGGCAACAAGAAGGATGCTGAAAGCGCCCGACGCGTTTCGATCGATGGATCGTCTACTGGGGTAGACGATCCATCGATCGAAACGCGTCGGGCGCTTTCAGCATCCTTCTTGTTGCCCACTCTTTGTTTTTATACCCTGTGATCACATTTTATTATTGCCTGGCTTTTTTAGCAATAAAAATCCCATTTTGTTTTATCTACGCCATGTGGAGCCTGTTTGTTTTTTCTCCACATACCCTTTGAGAGACCCTATCCGTCTTCACCTCAACCTTCCACGTGAAGCACCATTCCCTCTGATTCGCACCTTGGCCATCCTTTGGGAGGACCCACCTGGCGACCCCGGGAGATCCACACAGAGTTTGACCCAGAAGGTTCGCAGAGCTGTGATGTTCGTGTTTCAGGCCCTGAGAGGCAACCCGCTCGTATGACTCTCTGTCGCTGACTAGGGAGTCCACCATTTCTGGTAAGAGTTTCTTACACACCATCTTCACTAAGTTACATGCAGTTGCGAGATATATTTTTGGGGAAGATCCGATGATACATCCAGTTGGAATATTTATCGTTTTACATCTCTACATCTACCTAGGGCGATATCCCATGCTCCTCTGCTGTTCCATTCCACTCACTGGACTTCATCTACCATCATTTAGAGACCTATAAGTTTCTATACCAGTGTTCAAATCATATATGGACATTCGTTTGTCAGTCATTTCCTTGACCTTAATATTGTTTGTACATTTTATGCGCTACATTTTCTCTTTTCATTGCAAGGCACAGCACATGACATGGTGGGCACTGGGCACAAGAGAGCACATTACATGGGGGAAGCAGCAGTCTGTCCCCTAGCACAATAATTACACAACATCTCCCTAACAAATGTACTGACTTTATCTCAACAGCATGGGAGATGTCCTTCCTCCCGGGCTCCTGCTGGTTAGGACATCAGCGCCCCTCCCCCAGACACTGAGGATCTGTGTGAGTGAACAGATCCTGTGATAGGAGTCAGTCAGGCATTGGCAGAGACAGGACTCGGCTGCACTGATTTGTCTCCTCTATGTGGGCACAGAGGGCTCCTCTTCCTTCAGGAAGGCACACAGATATTCATAAGCCACTGCCATGGGCCTATATTGAGGGAGGGGCCTATATTGAGGGAGGGGCCTGGAGCTGCAGCTCCACCATGTTAATCCGACCCTGAGTACACCATTTTATCAAATACCGCGCTCGGGTGTTTTATTATAAACTGGCAAATGTACAAAATCTTTAACCACCTGCCTATAGGGGGGGGGGGGGGGGTCAAATGTCTTTTTTTTTTTTTTTTTTTGCACGCATGATAAAATCTGCATTTTTTTTTATTGCTAGAAATTACTGTGAACCCCCCAAAATATATATTTCATCAAAACGGAGACCCTGGAGAATAAAATAATGGTGGTTTAAATGCTTTACAAGTTGTTTCCAGCAGTCCCGCTCTCCCCAGAGGAACGGGAAAAAACAGGGAACCAACAGAGGTGCTGCCTGTGAGGGGCGTGAGTGGGATGGGTGGGTGCAGGTCGGAGGGTGCACATTGAGAGCCCCATAAAAGTGCCTAGTTGACTTTAATCAGAAAGCACCTTTCACTCGTTTTTAAAGCGGTTGTAAACCGCTGGGTGCCTTTTTTTTCTTTTTCTTTTTTTTTTTTTTTTTCCAGACCTGCAAGGTTAAGCCATAATGTGCTAGTATGCATGGCATACTAGCACATTATGTGAAAGTTGCCTGAAAAGGAAGCATTCCAGCGATGCAATGTCATTGCTGGAGGCCGCTTCCATCCTCCCCCCGATGAAAGGATATTGGTGATAGCTATTCCCTAACGTGCCACACCCCTATATATCTAGAAAGCGAGAAATCCCCTAGGGGTGGGACTTTGAAGGCACTCAATAGGAATGCAACAGATTCATTAAAAGGTACATTTATTGAATGGAAGATAATTAAAATTGAAAACATTAGACATGTGCACTGACAAAAAAATTGTTAGTTTCCGTTTTTGTTTCATTTCATTTTTTTTAGCTTTTTTTTGGAAATTCGAGAATTCTAAAGTTTGGAAATTCAAAAATTCTAAAATTCGGAATTCGAAAATTCGGATTTCCTAATTTTCGAATTTTTGGATTTCAGAATTTCCGAATTTCAAATTTTGGATTTCCGAATTTTCGAATTTCTGAATCTTCGAATTTCCGAAATTCTGAATTTTCAGAAATTTGGAAATGTAAAAACTCTGAATTTCCGAATTTCGAATTTCCAAAATTAGAATTTCCGAATTTCCGAAATTCAAATTTCCGAATTTTGAATTTCCGAATTTCCGAAAATTGAAAAATCCTATGGGCGGAAGTGACGTTTTGACGTCGCTTCCGCCCTGCAATGAAATGGAGACGGGTGGGGGGGCCATCTTCCTCTCACTCGTCTCCATGTCACACAAGAGCAAACATCCGATCGCCTCCGCCGCTGCAGACGGCTCCGGTAAGCGGCAGAGGGCACCAGAGCGAGGCGGAGGGGGGGCTCTCTCCCGCCACCGATAAAAGTGATCTTGCGGCGAATCCGCCTCAGAGACCACTCTTATCGGAAACCGGACCGCCTGCTGAAGAAGAGGATACCGGGGTTATGGCAGCTAGCTGCTGCCATAACAACGTTATTGCTCTTCAAACAGCTTCCGTATAATGATGGTGGGCGGTCCGGAAGTGGTTAAATCAGCCTCCGAACCTGTGTAATTCATATGTGTTCGGGGTTAAAGGGATGAGGTGGCAACCCTATTTGGGTGGAGTCAGGTGGTTGAGGATTCTGTGCCACCTGGACGGCTGTCTGGGTGGAGGTGTGTCACGAGGCTCCTGGGCTGCTAGGCCAGAAGCCTGAGGCCTATCCCCAGAGCGCCTGTCTGCTAGGTTGTCTGAGGCCTATCCAGGTTTGAGAGAAGCAGCGTGGGGGTTTTGGGGCTTTTCGGCCGGAAAGCCCAACCAAGTTGCAGAGGTTCCACCAGCCAGCGGTGAGGGAGAAGCAGTTGCCACATGGGACAACCACTCCTGTTACCAGAGGCAAGTGAGGATCAAGGTCAGAGATAAAGGAGACACAGTCGCCATTAAGGGACAACCACTCCGGTTATCAGAGGCCAGTGTATGGAAGTCTGAAGAAGTACCAGAGCAGCCTTTTTGGTGAACAAGTGGGAAAGCTTCAGTAGAGTGCCAAGCCAGGGACCCAGCGGGTTAAAAGAGGAATAAAATAGAAAGGGCGCACCAGCCTCGTGCATTATCCTTAGATAAGTTTATTAAAAAGCAAATAAAAAACTACCCACAAGCATGTGAAAAAAAACGCAATGTAAAAGCCTTTAAATGACGGCAATCGGTCTGATAGCTAGACATGTGCACTGACAAAAAATGTGTTCGTTTTCATTTTCTAATGAAATAATATCTGGTCACTTGGTACAGAATGAGAGGGGTTAGGTGGAGCAGGCATGAGGTCTGTGCTTGGTGGGACCTCCATTCTGTTACTAGGAGTGAGATAGCAGAGGTACACTGACTGGTGGAGTGGGCATGGACTCTGCATGTCCCTCCTAATGCAACACATACACTTGTACAAGTGTGAAGAACAAGGGAAAATATCTTTTGGAAGAACTCCGCATATAACTGTAGGGGGGGGGGTTACTCTCAAAGGCCTTTGACAGCCTACCACTCCATCTCCATCTTCCACCCGAAACTCCACTTCCCCAGCTGGGCTGACCCTGGATACTTGAGGGGGTCTGCTAACCCTTCTGTTGGGGATTGGTCAGAGCCCTCAGAACACTCCAGCCAGCTCCTCCTACACCCCTCCCAACTGCTTCTGGAACCTTCTCCATGTTTCCAGCAAGCAGGGAGGAGTCATCAGAGAAGCTGCTGCTGAGTGGTCCAGCCTGCCTGAGCCACTCACAACCTTGACCCAGAAAAACACACAGGCTTGGCTGCCAGCCAAGCCTGACAATTTGCCTAACCCAGTGATGGTGAACCGTGGGAACACCAGATGTTTTGGACCTACATTTCCCATGATGCTCATGCACTCTGCAGTGTAGTTGAGCATCATGGGAAATGTAGTTCCAAAACATCTGGGGTGCCAAGTTTCCCCATCACCTGACCTAACCTAACAACAATCCTATCCTTAGTACTCTAGCCATGCTAGGCGGGTGCTACAGAACAATACACACAAGTGGCTCATCTCTGAGCTGGAGGACTACCTTAATGTTTGGCTTTCACATAACTGTGGATCTCGCCTGGTCCCAGGCATTGGTGAGCACGTCTTCAGGCAAGGTGTTACCCCTGTGCTGGGATGAGTGACCCCTTTCAGCGCTTGGCCTTTCCAAAAGAGCCCACCCTGGGGTAGGCCTCCTATGTGACCCACAATGGGCACCAACCAAGTTAATGGGGAACATGGAGGACGTGTCACTCACATGCCCTACATGTATATTTATAATGTGTATATAGAAACAAGGTTTAAAAACATTAGCACATAATAGTAAGATCTTATACAACAAAATGATCAAATTTATATACTGTATATACATATTAAAAAAAAAAAAACTGTAAAAAGGCTAAAGTGACCCTTTTAGCCAACAGGCCATCCTGTAGCATCAGCTCTGCCTCTTTTGTAGCATCACCATCTAGGCTCCATTCCTTAAAGACTGTTCTGATCTGTTGGGCCTTCAGCAAATTCCCTTTTCTCCCTTGATCTAAAAGTTCCAAGATGAGACGGCTCTCCATTATGTCTGGTATGTATTTATTAAAAATGTAATAATTGGCAGTTCACGGACCTCTGTGGATCGGGTGGGTGTTGTACCTTCCAGCAAGCTCCATAATCTTGGCATGGCTGCCCTCCATCTTATCCGCCTTCAATCCTCGGAGAATGATCTGATCCCTTCCTCGTCTTCCTCTGAGCCGGGGTCACGTCTAGGAATAACTCTACAAGTCTTTGCACTTGTATCTTACTACAAACATATGACAGAATAGTCTAATGTGGCTTTTACTCAAGACGTTGGCCTCCTTATCAGTTCCAGACATCTAATGCTTGGCCAATCCCTGATGGCTTATACACAAAGGACCGGTAAGCCCAATATCCAAGATAACCCTCTGTGAGCACCAGTCACAATGATGTATACAGATGTTCCAATAACTATAACAAACCTTATGTATTTCCATTAGTCATGAAACTAAGGATAGATAGATAGATAGATAGATAGATAGATAGATAGATAGATAGATAGATAGATAGATAGATAGATAGATAGATAGATAGATAGATTAGATTATATTACCAAAAATGTTTCCACCCTATAAAGAGTTGAGAATTCTACCCTGAGGTTGGAAATGTTAGCCTACCGAAAAACGCCTGGGAGTCCCTAAGTCGAGATAAGAGAATGCTATCTATCTATCTATCTATCTATCTATCTATCTATCTATCTATCTATCTATCTATCTATCTATCTATCTATCTACACTATATTACTAAAAGTATTGGGACGCCTGCCTTTACACGCACATGAACTTTAATGACATCCCAGTCATAGTCCGTAGGGTTCAACATTGAGTTGGCTCCGCCCTTTGCAGCTATAACAGCTTCAACTTTTCTTGGAAGACCGTCCACAAGGTTTTGGAGTGCGTCTATGGGAACTTTTGACCATTCTTCCAGAAGAGCATTTGTGTTGGATGAGAAGGCCTGGCTCGCAGTCTCCGCTCTACTTCATCCCAAAGGTGTTTTATCAGGTTGAGGCCAGTCAAGTTCCTCCAACCCAAACTTGCTCATCCATGTCTTTATGGACCTTGTTTTGTGCATTGGCCCAAATCATTTGGATCAGAACACCTATAGAACCACACATGTTTTAGAGCCACCCCACTGCCATCATTTGTCTATACGGCGAGCAGGAGGTGGTTAAAGAGAATGGTTCTCAGGGATCATCTAAAGCTGAATAGATTAGGAGATAGTCCAGTGATGGCGAACCTTGGCACCCCAGATGTTTTAGAACTACATTTCACATGATGGTCAACTACATTGCAGAGTGCATGAGCATCATGAGAAATGTAGTTCTAAAACATCTGGGGTGCCAAGGTTCGCCATCAATGAGATAGTCGGACAGATTGGGGTAGGGAGTTCCAAAGGATAAGAGAAGGATAAGAGAGGCGAGCATGGGAGGAGGTGACAAGGGAGCTAGAGAGCAGGAGATCTTGGGAGGACCGAAGAGAGCGGTTTGGATGATATTTTGACACCAAGTTAGTGATGTAGCCGGGGGAAGAGTTGTGGATGGCTTTGTAAGTTGTTGTTGAGTTTCATTCATTGGCTGAGCGGAAGCCAGTAGGGGGATTGGCGGAGAGGGGTACTAAATATTTTTTTTATCCTTCCCCCAACCAGCACCACTAATAATAAACCTCCTAGTGGTTGGCCAGGGAGACATAACTATTCATAACTCAGAATTATTGTATCTTCTCAAACTATTCCCGGGACACTCATCACTCAGTCAGAAGCCAACTGAGCTTAGGAGAAAACCCACGAAAGCAGAACTTTAACAATCAGACTGACTACAGCCCCGCAACAACGCTGTCAGGGTGGCAACTGTGCCGATATGGACCCTACAGCTACACTGTAAGGGCTAGCTAAGGAAAGGAAAGTTAGTAGGCGTATCTGTAGGGAGCCACCGGTTGCAGCCAGGAGGGCTAGTGAGTGACTTGTAGAGTCAGGAGGACTGGAGAGGCACCCCAGAGAGGACTGAGAGGAAACAGTCAGAGCTGGGTGTGGAGCCAGTAGGGAGGGTTGCAATGTCATGGGCAGTGAGGTTCGGGCAGCTGCAGCCAGGAGGGCTGGCAGGGCCTGAAGAGGACTGACTGGGAGCAGTAGTCCGCCAGAAGGACAGCTAGCACTAACAAGACTTTCCTTATTTTCTGCTACACTACAGGGTCCCGCGGTCCCTGCCTGCAAAGGGCAATTTACTTAGGCCTGGCTGAGCCAGTGTCAGGCCTAACCACCATGTGATAGCTGTTCCTGGAATCACCAAATAGGAAGCGACATCCAGGAGGGATGGAGCAAACCACTAAGATAGGAAGTGAAGAGTTGTGCTGGAGGAGTCTGGAGAAGTGTACGAAGAGTGTACATAGTTGTCCCTAGCAACTTTGCTATTATTCCACTGGGCATCCCATAATTCCCGGCCCCGTCCAATTTGAACTCCCTCAATAAAACATCAAAAAAACAAAGCCAGCGTTCATTGTCTTGGGAGTGTCTGGGAGTTGAAGGCCAGGCCAGGCAGGGTGACAGGTGGGCCACACCACTTAGCAGCCCCTACGGGGGGGGCACCGCTACATTGGTAAGGTGTGTTGATTTGGTATTAATAATGAATGGCACCACGGCACACCGGTGACTTTTTTTCGCCCGTTGTGGTGACGTGCTCTCTTCTGCAGCGCAACAGAATGAAGTTTGCCTTCAGATTATATTTTTTCGAACAGTTCTTTTTTTCTTTTGCACGCCGCTGACCTGTCATAATATCTGCTTAGCGACCTACCCCCCCCCCCCTCCTTCTTCTTCTTCTTCTTTTGGACCCCCATAACCTTCTGATTTTCAGGCCAGCCCGGCCTCCTGACAGAGCGCTGATGGACAACAAGCCTCGAAGGCTTCCACAATTTCACCTTTCAAAGCGAGGTCAGCGCACCGCGACACGCTACATAAATCACAAGATGGAGACAAATGGCGTTAAAAGGCCCCCTCCCCCCCCCCCCCCCAACTTCATCTAATATCCTTCAGCTGCAAAAATAAAGTAGAAGAAAATGCGATCGGCTAGGAGAAGCCAGCTGTGAACGACGGTCCCGGGATTCCTTCCCGGGGAGGAATGGGTTCATGGTTCTGTAGGGTTTAATGAGAGTCACTCTGGGGGGGGGGGGGGGTTCCATGGAGGACAGAAATGGGATATGTCTTGTATGGAGATACTGGGGCTGAGAAAACTAAATTTACTTTGCTAAATTCTTCAAAAAAATTGTTAATTTCTTTTAAATTTGCCGTTTTGATGAGGGGAATTTAAGTCAATGGGGGACGGTGAAATTACTGAGGGTGATTTTTTTAAGTGTGTGATAATGGGCTTTAAATTGCTCCTCAGGGTTCAGGAATGTTCAATGCACCACAATGAACCTTTACATGGGATGTGCACAACATTGTGTGTCGCCATGCAGGTGCATCGGAGGGCAGTGGCGGCTGGTGCTCAAAATTTTTTGGGGGGGCACAAACAAATTCTTAAAAAACCCCCATCAATTGCAGCCTCACTGTGCCCTTAAACACAGCCACTGTGCCCATCAAACGCAGCCACTGTGCCCATGAATTGCCGCCAGTGTGCCATCCATCACAGCCACTGTGCCCATCAAACGCAGCCACTGTGCCCATCAATTGCCACCACTGTGCCATCAAATGCAGCCACTGTGCCCATCAATTGGCACCGCTGTGCCCATCAAACGCATCCACTGTGCCCATCAAACACAGCCACTGTACCCATCAATTGGCACCACTGTACCCATCAATTGCAGCCACTGTGCCCATCAATCACAGCCACTGTGCCCATCAATTGCCACCACTGTGCCCATCAAACACAGCCACTGTACCATCAATCGCATCCACTGTGCCCATCAAACACAGACACTGTGCCCATCAATCGCAGCCACTGTGCCCATCAATTGCCGCCAGTGTGCCATCAATCGCAGCCAATGTGTTATCAATTGCCGCCACTGTGCCCATCAAATGCAGCCACTGTGCCCATCAAATGCCACCACTGTGCCATCAAACTCAGCCACTGTGCCATCAAACGCAGCCACTGTGCCCATCAATTGCCGCGAGTGTGCCATCAATCGCAGCCACTGTGCCAAACGCAGCCACTGTGCCCATCAATTGCCACCACTGTGCCCATCAAACACAGCTACTGTACCATCAATCGCATCCACTGTGCCCATCAAACACAGACACTGTGCCCATCAATCGCAGCCACTGTGCCCATCAATCGCAGCCACTGTGCCCATCAATTGCCGCCAGTGTGCCATCAATCGCAGCCAATGTGTTATCAATTGCCGCCACTGTGCCCATCAAATGCAGCCACTGTGCCCATCAAATGCCACCACTGTGCCATCAAACTCAGCCACTGTGCCATCAAACGCAGCCACTGTGCCCATCAATTGCCGCGAGTGTGCCATCAATCGCAGCCACTGTGCCAAACGCAGCCACTGTGCTCATCAATTGCCACCACTGTGCTCATCAAACACAGCCACTGTGCCATCAATCGCAGCCACAGTGCCCATCAATTGCCACCAGTGTGCCATCAATAGCAGCCACTGTGTTATCAATTGCTGCCACTGTGCCATTAAATGCTCCCACTGTGCCCCATCCAATACAACTACTGTGCCCATCTTATGCACCCTCACTGTGCCCCATCAAATGCTGCCAGTGTGCCCCCCGCCCGCCGTCTGCACTTACCTGTCTCAGTGGCGGTGGGACAGCTCCTCGATGTCTTCTCCCGCCCTCTCTTCTCATCACAGCGCCTGTCGTTTCAGCCAATCAGGTGACGGGTAACAGACCCGAGCACCTGATTGGTGGAGAGGCGGGTTAGTGTTTGGGAAGCGAATATTCAATTCTAACACAGCTGAGTGACCTGCGACCGCCCAGCATGGCGCTCGCAGGTCACCCTTTTTGATGCATATTAAAGCCTATGGCTCTAATCAGGTGCTTCAAAAACACCCCCCGCTGGAATTCAGGCGCCCGGCGCATGAAAAGGGGGTGGCAGCGGCGGCCATAGATAGATTCATGCAATGCACAAATCTATCTATTGGTGATAGAGGGGGGTGACTCGAGAGAGGGGGCGGCACCGCCACTGTCTGAGGGGCATTTCTTTAGTGGGCCGGGGGGGGGGGTGGTGCCATCAAATATGAAAGCACTAATCGAATACTCGCAATTTAATGAGCGACAATAACAATCCCTCACTGCCGGCTTTGTAAAGATTAGGCTATTTGAAGTTTCAACTAGAGAAAGACAGTCTGAAAGCAAACAGCTTCTTCTGCTATTTCTTTGGGTAATCCATAATAACATCGAGGGGGGTCTATAATGTCTATAATGTGTATGAATGTGAGTTATAGGGACCTTAGATTGTAAGCTCCTAGAGGGTAGGGACTGATGTGAATGTACAATGTATATGTAAAGGGCTGCGTAAATTGACAGCGCTATATAAAGTACCTGAAATAAAAAATAAATAAACAAAAGCATTTTTTTTTAAATTTATTTATTACATTTAAATTTGCAATTATTATTATTATTATAATACAGGATTTAATTCATATTTTTTCAACAATAATAAGAACCCAGAAGAGGCTCAGTCATCTAAGCACACTATATTACCAAAAGTATTGGGACGCCTGCCTTTACACGCACATGAACTTTAATGACATTCCAGTCTAAAGCTGGCCATACACCATACAATTTTCCTGTTCAATTTTCTTTAGATTTACCTTCAACTATGTAGTACAAGGGCCTGCCTGATTGCATCCAAATTGAAAGTGTTTAGGTTTGACCTCCTATTATATGGTTTTGGTAAATCTAAAGGAAAGTTGAACAGGAAAATTGAATAGTGTATGGCCAGTCTTAGTCCGGAGGGTTCAATATTGAGTTGGCTCCGCCCTTTGCAGTTATAACAGCTTCAACTCTTCTGGGAAGGCCGTCCACAAGGTTTAGGAGGGTGTCTCACTGTATATATATATATAAATGTATCTTGTAGCTGCCAAAAGTGTTTATATTGCGCTAAGTGATTCAAAACAGCCTTCCAATTATCACCATTGTTATTATTAAACACTGAATTTAAGGGAAAGTAGTGCTACATTTTTTGAAGGTTTAATGTATGACATTAACTTTTTTTTATTTATTTAATAAATTTAAATTTGCATTTATTATTGTTATTATTATTATTATCATCATCATCATCATCATCATCATTATTATTATTATTATTATTATTATAACACAGGATTTTATTTATATATTTTTTAACAATAATAACAAAAATAATAATCATTTGGTGGTAGGGGGGGGGGGGATTATGGTGGGGGAAGGGGGGATTATGGTGTAGGGGGGGGATTATGGTGTGGGGGTTGTTTTTCGGGGGTTGGGTTTGGCCCCTTAGTTCCAGTGAAGGGAACTCTTAAAGCGTCAGCATACCAAGACATTTTGGACAATTTCATGCTCCCAACTTTGTGGGAGGAGTTTGGGGACGGCCCCTTCCTGTTCCAACATGACTGCCCACCAGTGCACAAAGCAAGGTCCATAAAGACACGGATGGGCGAGTTTGGGGTGGAGAAACTTGACTGGCCTGCACAGAGTCCTGACCTCAACCCCGATAGAACACCTTTGGGATGAATTAGAGGGGAGACTGCGAGCCAGGCCTTCTCCTCCAACATCAGTGCCTGACCTCACAAATGCTCTTCAGGAAGAATGGTCAAACATTCCCATAGACACCCTCCTAAACCTTGTGGACGGCCTTCCCAGAAGAGGTAAAGCTGTTATAGCTGCAAAGGGGGGGGGTCAACTCAATATTGAACCCTACGGACTAAGGCTGGGATGTCATTAAAGTTCATGTGCGTGTAAAGGCAGGCGTCCCAATACTTCTGGTAATATAGTGTATTTCTATGACTTCAGTTGGGCTATACATTTCTGATTTGTTTAGATGTTTTTGAGCTCCTATACCCTACGGCCCCTTTCATTTCTTTCAGTGGCTAATTATCTATCTATCTATCTATCTATCTATCTATCTATCTATCTATCTATCTATCTATCTATCTATCTATCTATCTATCTATCTATCTATCTATCTATCTATCTATCTATCTATCTATCTATCTATCTATCCTTACTTTTATGACTGATGGAAATATTATAGTTATATAATATGCGTGTTTACATGACTGAGCCTCTTCTGGGTTATTATTATTTTTGTTATTATTGTTAAAAAATATTAATTCAATCCTGTGTTATAATAATAATAATAATAATAAATGCAAATTTAAATGTATTAAATACATAAATAAAGTTAATGTTGTACACAGTGGCGGCCCGTGGGCGCCGCACCCCCTCCCCCATCAACCATGCGCCTGGCCCCTTTCAGGACGCCGGACGCATGGATTCCTATGGCGGGGGGGAGGGAGGGGGTGGTACTTTTTGAAGCACCTGATTAGAGCCAGAGGCTCAACTAGGCTTCAAAATAGGGTGGGCCTCGGGGCGCAGAGAGTGCGCCCTGATCCCACCCAATGGTGTGACCATAGCGAATTAATTTTCGCTATTTTCACACTAACCTTCCTCCCCGCCAATCAGGAGGCAGGGTGTCAGACCTCTTTCCTGATTGGCCAAAGCAACAGGCCACCCTATTGGATGCCTGGCGCTTAGGAAGAGGAGCGGAGGACACACACGCTGGAGCAGAGGTCGCCGCCGCTCTGGTGCACTGTCTTGGAGAAGAGTTGCTGCCTGCTGTAAGTGCCCAGGGGGGGGTCTGACAGAGCCGCGAGTGGGGGAGGGGGGTTGGTGGGCACAGTGAGGCTGTTATTGATGTTTTTTTTTTCCAGAATTTTTCATTTTGTTTGCGCCCCCCAAAAAATTTTGAGCACCAGCCGCCACTGGTCATACATTAAACCTTCAAAAATTGTAGCACTACTTTCCCTTGAATACAGTGTTTAAAATATAAATATTATTATTATTATTATTATTATTAAAAATAATAATAACAAATGCAAATTTAAATTTATTAAATAAATAAAAAACGTTAATGTCATACATTAAACCTTCAAAAGTGTAGCACTACTTTCCCTTGAATACAGTGTTTAAAAAAAATAATATTAATAATAATAATATTAATAATAATTGCAAATTTAAATTTAGTAAATAAAAATAAATGTTATGTCATGCATTAAACCTTCAAAAATGTAGCACTACTTTCCCTTGAATACAGTGTTTATTAATAATAATAATAAGAAGAAGAAGAAGAAGAAGAAGAAGAAGAAGAAGAAGAAAAAGAAGAATAAATGCAAATTTAAATTTAATAAATAAAAAATAAAAAGTTTATGTCATACATTAAACCTTCAAAAATGTAGCACTACTTTCCCTTGAATACAGTGTTTAAAAATAATTATATTAATAATAATAATATTAATAATAAATGCAAATTTAAATTTAGTAAATAAAAAAAAAATTTATGTCATGCATTAAACCTTCAAAAATGTAGCACTACTTTCCCTTGAATACAGTGTTTAATAATAAGAAGAAGAAGAAGAAAAAGAAGAATAAATGCAAATTTAAATTTAATAAATAAAAAATAAAAAAGTTTATGTCATACATTAAACCTTCAAAAATGTAGCACTACTTTCCCTTGAATACAGGGTTTAAAATAATAATATTAATAATAATAATAACAAATGAAAATTTAAATTTAATAAATACATTTAAAAAAAAGTTGATGTCATGCATTAAACCTTCAGAAATGTAGCACTACTTTCTCCTGAATACGGTGTTTAAAAATAATAATAATATCACTAATAATAATAACAAATGCAAATTTAAATTTAATAAATAAATAAATAAAAAAGTTGATGTCATGCATTAAACCTTAAATGTAGCACTACTTTCCCTTGATTACAGTGTTTAAAAATAATAATAATAATAATAAATGCAAATTTAAATTTAATAAATAAAAAGCTGATGTCATACATTAAATACAGTGTTTAAAAATAACAATGGTGGTAATTGGAAGGCTGTTTGAATCACTTAGCGCAATATAAACACTTTTGGCAGCTACAAGATACATTTATATATATATACAGTGAGACCTAAAAGAAGGATTGGGGGGGTGGGCGGAGGGGTGTAGAAAAGGGAAACAGATGGATTTAGTTAAAAAGAAGGGATTGCCCCTCCCAATGGAAGACAGTTGAACATTTATTATTATTATTAAGTACGTCTGTTCATGTTTTATATTTTCCTTTTTTAGTAATTAGGATTACATGTGCAAGTCCTGAAGATGGGACTCCCGGGTCACGTGATCTCATACAAAGCACATCAATGACATGAAGCTGGCCTTGTTCTCCTTACGATGACGGATAACGGAGTGCAAGCGGCTCGCTACAAATCTCCCATCTGTACAATATTTACTGGGATGGTAAACAATGGAGCAGAATAATTAAATAAGGAGAGTTGGAGTTCTACAAAATAAGACGATATAAATGTCGGGGGACCCCGTAGACAAGCCGGAGGAGAGTATAAAATCCTGGAACACATCACTGCACTTCACAGAAAGAGTAGTTGGTGCTCGGAATAGACTTCCAGCAGAGGTAGCGAGTCAACAGTTTATGTATTTAAATATTCTTGGGACAAACACAGATCTATACTCAGACAAAAAGGTAAAAAAAAAACAAACAAGAAAGACAACTAAATAAAATAAAAAAGGTCCTGTGAAGCTGCAGGTACGTTCATTTTGTGCAAATGGGGGGTTGGGGGGGGGGGGATTGAATGGTGTTATGCTTTTCCTCTGCAGGTCAAATGTTATCCATTCATACAGAATATAGTGAATCAGGAAAAATGCCACATTGTGGCCACTAGATGGAGCTGGAAAACATAGGAAATTGAATATTTTTTACTAACCACTTGCTGACCCGGGTGTTCTATCGGGAAATGCAGGGGCGGCCCGTCCATTGAGGGCGCACGGGCGCCGCCCCCTCTGTCACACCACCCCTCTATGTGACTAATGGATATGTATGGCCGCCGGTGCCACCCCCTATTCAGGCGTCCGGCCCCTTTTCCGACGCTGGGCGCCTAAATTCCAGCGGCGGGGGTGTTTCTTTTTAAGCGCAGAGCATTGCGCTCGCAGTCCACCCAGATGTGTTAGAAAAGCAAATGAATATTTGCTTTTCTAACACTGAACCGCCTCTCCGCCAATCGGGTAGAGCGGGTCTGATACCCGTTACCTGATTGGCTGAGGGCACAGGCGCTCCGATTGGACGCCTAGCAGAACGGAACAACAGAGGAGGAGGAAGCACAGCTCGCTACCGTAACCCACTGCCTGACCCGCCACTAAGGTGGGGTAAGTGCCGGGCAGACAGTGGGCGGGGTGGTCACAGTGGGGGTCACAGTGGCTGCATTCGATGGGCACAGTGGCTGAATTTGATGGGTACAAGTGGCTGCATTTGATGGGCACAAGTGGCTGAATTTATGGGCACAATGGCTGCATATGATGGGCACAGTGGCTGAATTTGATGGGTACAAGTGGCTGTATTTGATGGGCACAAGTGGCTGAATTTGATGGGCACAAGTGGCTGAATTTGATGGGCACAAGTGGCTGCATTTGATGGGCACAAGTGGCTGAATTTGATGGGTACAAGTGGCTGCATTTGATGGGCACAAGTGGCTGAATTTGATGGGTACAAGTGGCTGCATTTGATGGGCACAAGTGGCTGAATTTGATGGGTACAAGTGGCTGAATTTGATGGGCACGAGTGGCTGTATTTGATGGGCACAGTGGCTGCATTTGATATGCACAATGGCTGCATATGATGGGCACAGTGGCTGCATATGTGCATGTGATGGGCACAATGGCTGCATATGATGGGCACAGTGGCTGTATTTGATATGCACAGTGGCTGTATTTGATGGGCACAGTGGCTGCATATGATGGGCACAGTGGCTGTATTTGATGGGCACAGTGGCTGCATTTGATGGGCACAGTGGCTGTATTTGATGGGCACAGTGGCTGTATTTGATGGGCACAGTGGCTGCATTTGATGGGCACAGCGGCTGCATTTGATGGGCACAGTGGCTGTATTTGATGGGCACAGCGGCTGCATTTGATGGGCACAGCGGCTGCATTTGATGGGCACAGTGGCTGTATTTGATGTTTTTTTTCAGTATTTTTCAGTTTGTTTGCGCCCCCGCCAAAAATTTTTTGAGCGCCAGCTGCCACTGCTACTGAATAATCCTCAGAAGTATGTTGTACATCTAGAGTTGCCACCTCATCCCTTTAAACCCGAACACATATGATTTGCACAGGTCCTGTAGTTGTGACCTCCCATCTGGGTATATATATATATATATATATATATGTATAATGTATCATATATACACAGCTGTGGTAGTAGAGAATTAGGATGCATGAGATGTATTTGTGTTCCATGCTGGCTGCACCTGTTGGTGGTGATTCGATCGCTCTGTACGCAGGTACTCCTCCAGCCTGCCAGGAAAAACAAAACGTGTTTTTGCATTTATTTTGTTGGGATTGTATTCAGCGGGGAGGACGGTAATTAGCTCACATATTAGGTTTCCTAATGACTTCCTAATGAGGCAGCTGTGAATGTGCCCTGAGCCCCGACATTCCCCCCATTGTGTCCTCCTGGAATCTCTGATTCTCCGTCCTGTTTAGTCTCGTAGACGATGGAAATGTCAGCAGGTGGAATCCGGATAATCGCCGAGTTGCAAACTCAATAAAATAAATCAGATTTAATCAGCAAATACACTTCACTGTAATTAACAGAGAATCAATGTGGACACTGGGGGGGGGGGGGGGGGGGGGGCGAGGGGGGGATGGGATTGGCTAGAACCCAGGAGGTCACAAATGCCGATAACTGCACGATAAATTCTATTCCCGGCTGAAATCTTTAAATGCAGATTGGACGAATAAAAAAATATACAAATAAAAAGGACCTTTTAGTAATTCCACAAGTCTAGGTGTATACTGTATACATTCCCGGCATGTCACCCTATACAGCAGCGGTGTCCACGCCTCCCAAATTTTTGAGATGGGAACAAGGGGCACCTACCAGCAAAAGTACGTAGGCATAGGTCACACCCCCTGCCACGCCCCCCTTATGATTCGTTTAACTAAGTGCTCTTTTTTTTTTTTTTTACCACTACTATAACTTTATATTGGCTTTTGAAATTCAAAAAGGCAACAATTTAGAATTTGGATGAGAGGTTTAGCTCTGGGAAATACTTTTTAAAAGATAAAAATTGCATTTTATAGACAACTATATGGATCAGACTAAAATGAGGGACAAATGAGGAGGAATGAGGGACAGAGGGACATTGTTCCAAATCAGGGATAGTCCCTTTGAAATCAGGGACAGTTGGGAGCTATGTGTGTCGTTTTTCTTAAAAGTTCCACCATCTAAATTTGTCCCACCCCTTCCTTCTCATGTGGGATCTATCTGTGGTTGCTATATAGGGTCTCTGGTGGCTATGTGGGGTCTCTGGTTGCTGTACAGGGTCTCTGGTGGCTATGTGGGGTCTCTGGTTGCTATACAGGGTCTCTGGTGGCCAAGGGGGGTTCTCTGGTTGCTATACAGGGTCTCTGGTTGCTATGTGGGGTCTCTGGTTGCTATACAGGGTCTCTGATGGCTATGTGGGGTCTCTGGTTGTTATACAGGGTCTCTGGTGGCTATGTGGGGTCTCTGGTTGCTGTACAGGGTCTCTGATGGCTATGTGGGGTCTCTGGTGGCTATACGGGGTCTCTGGTTGCTATACAGGATCCCTGGTGCTATGTGGGGTCTCTGTTTGCTATACGGGGTCTCTGGTGGCTATGTGGGGTCTCTAGTTGCTATAAAGAGACTCTGGTGGCTATGTGGG
Organism: Lithobates clamitans; assembly: GCA_037952925.1. Lineage (NCBI taxonomy): Eukaryota > Metazoa > Chordata > Amphibia > Anura > Ranidae > Lithobates > Lithobates clamitans. Next base: position 97,157 of record JBBGZY010001543.1, read on the forward strand.
GTCTCTAGTTGCTATACAGGGTCTCTGATGGCTATGTTGAGTCTCTGGTGGCTATGTGGGTCTCTGGTTGCTGTACAGGGTCTCTGGTGGCTATATGGGGTCTCCGGTTGCTATACAGGATCCCTGGTGCTATGTGGGGTCTCTGATGGCTATACAGGGACTCTTGTAGCTATGTGGGGTCTCTGGCAGCTATGTGGGGTCTCTGGTTGCTATGCAGGGTCTCTGGTGGCTATGTGGGGTCTCTAGTTGCTATACAGGGTCTCTGCTGGCTATATGGGGTCTCTGGTGGCTATGTGGGGTCTCTGGTTGCTATACAGGGTCTCTGATGGCTATGTTGAGTCTCTGGTGGCTATGTGGGGTCTCTGGTTGCTATACAGGGTCTCTGGCGGCTATGTGGGGTCTCTGATGGCTATGTGGGGTCTCTGGTTGCTGTACAGGGTCTCTGGTGGCTATGTGGGGTCTCTGGTGGCTATACGGGGTCTCTGGTTGCTATACAGGATCCCTGGTGCTATGTGGGATCTCTGATTGCTATACAGGGACTCTGGTGGCTATGTGGGGTCTCTGGCAGCTATGTGGGGTCTCTGGTTGCTATGCAGGGTCTCTGGTGGCTATGTGGGGTCTCTAGTTGCTATACAGGGTCTCTGCTGGCTATGTGGGGTCTCTGGTTGCTGTACAGGGTCTCTGGTGGCTATGTGGCGTCTCTGGTGGCTATACAGGGACTCTGGTGGCTATGTGGGGTCTCTGGCAGCTATGTGGGGTCTCTGGCAGCTATGTGGGGTCTCTGGTTGCTATGCAGGGTCTCTGGTAGCTATGTGGGGTCTCTGGTTGCTATACAGGATCTCTGGTGGCTATATAGGGTCGCCGGTTGCTATACAGGGTCTCTGGTGGCTATGTGGGGTCTCTGGTTGCTGTACAGGGTCTCTGGTGGCTATACAGGGTCTCTGGTGGCTATACAGGATCTCTGGTGGCTATGTGGGGTCTCTGATGGCTATGTGGGGTCTCTGGTTGCTATACAGACACTCTGGTGGCTATGTGGGGTCTCTGGTTGCTATACAGGGTCTCTGGTGGCTATGTGGGGTCTCTGGTGGCTATGTGGAGTCTCTGATGGCTATGTGGGGTCTCTGGTGGCTATGTAGGGTTTCTTTTGGCTATATAGGGTCTCTAGTTGCTATACAGGGTCTCTGGTGGCTATGTGGGGTCTCTGGTGGCTATCTTGGGTCTCTGATGGCTATGCAGGGTCTCTGGTGGCTATGTGGGGTCTCTGGTGGCTATCTTGGGTCTCTGATGGCTATGCAGGGTCTCTGGTGGTGTTGGTGTCACCTGGCAAAGTAAAACATGGTGTCATCGTCCCCCGCGGCTAGCCTGCCACAGTGCTCCCCCCATCGCCCTCAATAGCCTGCCACAGTGTGAAACCCCTCATGCTAGGAGAAGAGTTAGGAATAAGAAGGAGAGAGAGATGGGGGAGATGAAAAAGGAGAGAAATGGAAGAAGGGAAGAGAGGGAGGGAAGGTGAGAGAGAGGGGGGTTGAGTGAGAGATGGGGGTGAGAGGGGAGGGGGGTGAGAGAGAGGGGAGGGGGTGAGAGAGAGGGAAGAAGGGAAAGAGGTTAGGGGTGAGAGAGGGGAGGGGGAATATGATGGGGGTGAGAGAGAGAAGGGGGTTGAGAGAGAGGGGAGAGAGAGCGGGGGGGGGGGGGGAATGTGATGGGGGGGTGAGAGAGAAGGGGGTTGAGAGAGAGGGGGGCTCTCCTATCCCCCCATGCTACACCAGGAGACTCCCCCCCCCCCAAAAAAAAAAACAACACCAGACTCTCACTTTCCTGCAGCCCACCGGCTGCTGGTCCACGATCACACGATCACAGCCCAGGACTCCGACCTGCTCTGCCGGGATCAGAGGTCGCAGCCACCGCCGCCTCCCCTGATTCCGCTTTGCTCCCCTGTCAGTGAACGATCAGTCTGCGGCCACCCCTGGTGTCACCCGGGTGAGGTCCACACCCCCTGTAGCGACGCCACTACTTCTCTGCAATCCCCATAGTGTCCCTTCTGCCTGCAGGCAGCACCCCCCCTCCCCCCCCCCCCCCCCCATGGAAAAATGCCACCCAAGGCTAAAGTGCATTGTTTGCCTCGTGGTAGATACGCCGCTGTTAAAAAGCCATTTTTGAGCAGGAGTCAGTGACTTTGCCCGGGCTGAGATGACGTCATCAGTCTGCTGCAGGCAGGAGGAAAAATTTCCTCAGTCTCTTCTCTCCCCTAGTGGCCAGACTGTACACTGATGCAACATCTTAACCTGATGTGTGTGTATGATAGCGCTTATACTAATAATATTAGTAGTAGTAGTGGTAATATTAATAGTATTGTTATTATTATTATTATTATTATTAATAATAATATTATATTTAATAACATAAATAATACAATAATGTAAATAATAATAATAAAGAAATTATATTAAACAAAACAATGTAAATAATAATATTATTATTAATAACATAAATAATACAATAATGTAAATAATAATAAAAAGATATTAAACAAAATAATGTAAATAATAATATTGTAATGTAAATAATGCATAAAAACCAGCATATAAGAAGAAAGTTTCCTCTTATTTTCTGGGGTCATTCCTCATTGGTCTTTAATTTGAAGTTGAAGGTTCGCGGTGTCTTACGTTCAGATTGGCGCACTCGCTGTGAACTTTGCCCCCTCATTATTACACTAATGATGATGTCATTTTACTCCATTTTGTTTTGCATCTTTGCAATTTTTTTTTTTTCCCATTTCCCAGGTTCACCATCGACCTTGAAAAGTATCTGTGGTCCGGGAGTTCCTCGGAGATGTTTTGATTCTTTCACGTCGGTGTTTTGGCTGACAATGGCGTCCCGCTGAGCTGTGTACATCCTGCCACCCATCGGGGCCCAACGCAACCAGGTTTTTGTTTTTAAGCATAAAAAAAAAACATATTGTCACCTTTCTGGTCAGGATGTCACACTTCTCGGTCATGTCTGGAACTCTGTACACGGGTTCCCAATGAGAATTATTTTGTAGGTCGGCCCGTCAGTCATAAATCCGACTTCAAAGCGCCGGCAGTGTACACCACGCCTTGAGCCGCGGATTCTAAAAATAAGATCCCTCTGCCGTCCAGAAGGCAGCCTAGGCTCCATCATTGTGAATTATTTATTGCAGGGGAATTAAAATGAATTTCATTTCTCCATACGTGCCGGAGAACAGAATACCAACTCACCAACTCGTTCCTTGAAGGCTGTTTATTTGATATGGGCACGCAAACATGGCCTGCCTTAAAGGGAAGTTGTAACGATTTGGGGTCAACTTTATTTTACGTTTTTATCTAATTTTGAATTGATATTATTTTAATCTCTATTCATAAAATGTGGCAAATAGATTTTTACAGCATTTTTATTTTTTTGTTCATTATTCGGTTTATTTATTTAAACATTTATTTCCTGATTTCGTTATATATATACACAATGTAAAAAAAAAAATATATGTAATATACACTGTAAATATATAGATAGATAGATAGATAGATAGATAGATAGATAGATAGATAGATAGATAGATAGATAGATAGATAGATAGATAGATATACATAATCAAAAATTCGGGTGGGTTACTTCTACTGTTCCGCTGGTTCTTAGTGTAGGGATCAGTGTCAAAGTGGACTCCCAATATTCCACCAATATCCAATAGAAATAATGACGGGACACGTTCTCCAATGGAAATATATATATATATACAGGAATCCATAGACCGGCAGTTGGGGTACACATCTGTTTTTATTTCATATAGTGATACAAAGTAACACTCGCTGTGCCCATTATGAGGGGTTCCCACCATCCCTGTGCTGAGTTCCCGGGTCTGTACACCCGCTGTGCCCATTATGAGGAGTTCTCACCATCCCTGTGCTGAGTTCCCGGGTCTGTACACCCGCTGTGCCCATTATGAGGAGTTCTCACCATCCCTGTGCTGAGTTCCCGGGTCTGTACACCCGCTGTGTCCATTATGAGGGGTTCTCACCATCCCTGTGCTGAGTTCCCGGGTCTGTACACCCGCTGTGCCCATTATGAGGGGTTCCCACCATCCCTGTGCTGAGTTCCCGGGTCTGTACACCCGCTGTGCCCATTATGAGGGGTTCCCACCATCCCTGTGCTGAGTTCCCAGGTCTGTACACCCGCTGTGCCCATTATGAGGGGTTCCCACCATCCCTGTGCTGAGTTCCCGGGTCTGTACACCCGCTGTGCCCATTATGAGGGGTTCCCACCATCCCTGTGCTGAGTTCCCGGGTCTGTACACCCACTGTGCCCATTATGAGAGGTTCCCACTATCCCTGTGCTGAGTTCTCGGGTCTGTACACCTGCTGTGCCCATTATGAGGGGTTCCCACCATCCCTGTGCTGAGTTCCCGGGTCTGTACACCCGCTGTGTCCATTATGAGGGGTTCTCACCATCCCTGTGCTGAGTTCCAGGGTCTGTACACCCGCTGTGCCCATTATGAGGGGTTCCCACCATCCCTGTGCTGAGTTCCCGAGTCTGTACACCCGCTGTGCCCATTATGAGGGGTTCCCACCATCCCTGTGCTGAGTTCCCGGGTCTGTGCACCCGCAGTGCCCATTATGAGGGGTTCCCATCATCCCTGTGCTGAGTTCCCGGGTCTGTACACCCGCTGTGCCCATTATGAGGGGTTCCCACCATCCCTGTGCTGAGTTCCCGGGTCTGTACACCCGCTGTGCCCATTATGAGGGGTTCCCACCATCCCTGTGCTGAGTTCCCAGCTTTGTACACCCGCTGTGCCCATTCGGGTAGATGGATTTCCCTTTGGGTGGATGAACTCTTCTAATATATAATGTATAAGTCAGCGGTTGGTCTGCGTTGCTGAAGCCAGTGCATTTTCTCACCCTTCCTCTTCTCAGTAAATTCCCCCCCATCTTTGTAGTCTTGTTGCCATCAATCACAGTGACACCAGGCTGACCGGACAACGATGTTCTATGCATTTTAAACTCCATTTATTCACAGATAAATTGGATTTTCTGGATCAGCTGTGAAGTCTCAAAGCAGCCTTGACACCAATATATACGGCAGGAATGTTGGGATGGCTTTAGAATCCAGATGTCTTTTGTGGAACAAACTTCGTTCTTTTCTCTAAAACTGACCCTTCAATGGTTCACCTAAAGTTGTTAAAGCTGAACTCCAGGCAGATATAAAGGACACGCGATTATGCGGCTTTGTATTCATTAGGAATGTTACATATACACTATCTCACAAAAGTGAGTACACCCCTCACATTTTTGTAAAAATGTTGTTATATCTTTTCATGCAATGCTGGCAGCACTCATACGTCTATTTCCCAAAGACAACCTCTGGATATGACGCTGAGCACGTGACCTCAACTTCTTTGGTGGACCATGGCGAGGCCTGTTCTGAGTGGAACCTGTCCTGTTATACCGCTGTATGGTCTTGGCCACCGTGCTGCAGCTCAGTTTCAGGGTCTTGGCAATCTTCTTGTAGCCAAGTCCCGTGCCTCTCCAGGCCTAATGGTGACCTCAAGAGTTAGGGACAGCTGACATCCCTCTGTGTAGAGTGGGTTACGAGGCATGGTGGGTGTGATGCAAGGTAGAATTATGGGTGCCAGACACTTCTTGAATGCAAAGACATTTATTGTCTCTTAAACAGAACTGTGGGAGAGAGGTTTAGGGCCAGGACACCCTTTAGTATTTGCAATGTTAATTTAGCAGACTCCGAGACTTGTATAGGCAGACAGCCATGCAGGGAAAGGCATCCGGCAAGACACCAAATCTGCATGAGTAGGGTTTCTGTCTCCTATGGCAACAGTGAAACAGTTTCTAACAAAGGTTGTAATGAACTTATTCACTTCTCTTACAATCTCCTCTTTTAGATCTTTACTCAACTGAGCTCCCAGTCTCTCTCACTAGACTTGCTGATCCACTGCCACTGTATCCCTTGAGCTCTTCCAGCCTTCTCATTCAGTATCTTCCTCAAACGTCACCGTCATGTCCCTCCTGGGTCCCTAGCTTGGCACTCACAGATACTTCTCAGGCGTCACCCCACTGACCTGCTCGGTCCCTGCCTTGGCACACAATATTACTCTGCAAGTGTCACCTCCACTGGTTGGGTCCCTGGCTTGACATCTGCTGAAATCTCCCAATTCTTCAACGCCCCCCCCGGTTGGTGAGGACACTGCTCTGGTACTTGCTTTAGCTACTCACAGTGGCCCCTGGTAAAAAGGTGGTTGGTCCCTTAGTGGCAACAGCTTCCCCTCTACCTCCGACCACGGCAGGTTCTCCGGCCTGCAGAACTGTCCCTTCTGGTTGGACTGCAAGCCGCAATCCCAACTCTATGCTGCTCTCTTGCTTCTGGATAAGCCCTCAGATAGCCTGGCAGCCAGATATCCCCGGGATAGGCCTCAGGCTCTGGCCAAGCAGCCCGGGCAATATGACACACGTCCACCCAGACAGCTGTCCAGGTGGCACAGAACCCCGATCACCTGACCTCACCCAAATAAATAGGCTCTCCCAGCAGGCCAAGGTGTCAGGAACCATGAATCAGACCGAGACAGAAGTACAGTTAAATCACACTTGGTTAATAATAAAAGTAAATAGAACAAACATAGTCAAAACATAGCCAAAGTTCGGTAACCGGAACGGATGGTCAGCCAAGCCAGAAGGTCAGGGATCAGTGTAGTGGAACAGCAAGCAGGATCTGGAGCCAGAAAAGATGTCAGCCAAGCAAGTCTTTAACAGGAACACAGGAGATAGTCTCTGTGATGTTGACCAAGGCGAAGGCAGAGATCCCCTGGGCCGGACAGCTTAAGTAGGCAGAACTGACGAGCAGGATATCATCAACAGGTGCGGAACTGTGGAGAGATAGGAGCTGGCAATTAGCCGACAGCTGAGCGGCCAGCTCAGAGAAGGAAGGACTGAGCCCAGCCCTGACACAAGGGACCTAAGAAAATCCCTGCCCATTGGCTGAGACACCCCATTCATTCCTAATCTGTCCTTGCAATGCCCTTGTCCTATCTAATGCCACCAGATACCCGGCCATCTAGTGACAGAAGAGAGAAGTGCAGCAATTCCAGAATTGGCAACTATCACTTGGAAAATAAATTTACTAGCAACCCTGCCTGAACTTCAGGGTGCTACATCCTTATAGACTAGGCCATCTTTATGTAGAGCAACTATTCTTTATTTCAGATCCTCAGAGAGTTCTTTGCCATGAGGTGCCATGTTGAACTTCCAGTGACCAGTATGAGAGAGTGAGAGCGATAACACCAAATTTAACACACCTGCTCCCCATTCACACCTGAGACCTTGTAACACTAACGAGTCACATGACACCGGGGGAGGGAAAATGGCTAATTGGGCCCAATTTGGAGATTTTCACTTAGGGGTGTACTGACTTTTGTTGCCAGCGGTTTAGACATTAATGGCTGTGTGTTGAGTTATTTTGAGGGGACAGCAAATTTACACTGTTATACAAGCTGTACACTCACTACTTTACATTGTAGACAAGTGTCATTTCTTCAGTGTTGTCACATGAAAAGAGAGAAGAAAAGATGTACACAAATGGGAGGGGTGTACTTACTTTTGTGAAATACTGCATATTATATAATTTTATTTGCTCTTCTAATCCTTTGGCATTCCATTATATTCTTTTCTATTCTATTCAGAAGGTGATTAAATTCCATTTTATTATATTCTGTTTTTTATTCTATTCTATTCAATTCCTTTATTTTCTATTATATTCCATTCTATTCTTTTCTTTTCTATTCATTTTTTTCTATTCTTTTATGTTGTATTCTGTTCTGTCTTACTCTATTTTATTATATTATTTTATTTTCTATTCTATTATTTTCTTTTCTGTTCCTTTATTTTCTATTATATTTCATTCTATTCTTTTATTTCCTATTCAATTTCTTTCTATTCTTTCATGTTGTATTCTGTTGTGTTTTACTCTATTATATTATATTATTTTATTTTCTATTTTCTATTATATTTCATTATATTCTTTTATTTCCTATTCAATTTCTTTCTATTCTTTCATGTTGTATTCTGTTCTGTCTTACTCTATTATATTATATTATTTTATTTTCTATTCTATTCTTTTCCATTCCATTATCTTCTTTTCTATTATATTCAGAAGATGGTTATATTCTATTTTCTTTTATTTAATTATTTTTTTTCTTTTATTCTATCTTATTCTTTTATTTCATATTCTATTTCATTGTGTTTTTTTTTTTTATTTTCTATTCTATTTTGTTCTGTTTTACTATTCTATTCTTTCATTTTCTGTTCAATTTGTTTTTCCATCCTGTTCTGTTTCACTCTATTACATTATCTTATTTTATTTTCTATTCTATTATTTTCTATTCTATTTTATTCTCTTCGGTTCTTCGAATAGCGATCTGAAAGCTATTTGGTCCGAAATTTTGTTTCGTTATTTCAGATTCGTTTTTAAATTCGTAATTTAGAAATTTGGACGCATCTGAATTTCCGAGTAAAAGAAAAACTCGTCCGAATTTTAATTTGGCATGAAAACGGAACCGCGCATGTCCAGCTTATTGAAACGGGAATGGGCCGCCTCAGGCGTATAGCGTATAAAAATGCACCCAAAAGCAGTGCGATTCCGCTCAGGTTTACAAAAGGTGAATGCGGCACAGACACATGAGATATACAAACCTAACATAGATAGAAACAATGTAATCAACCAACATCGTTCAATCGTTTGTAAATGACATCAATATGTTCCAAGTATCTGGGATTAAATCGCTTATTTTTCCAATGCAGGTTCCCAGTGTTGCACCTTCTCCAAACATCGATGATAGGAAATTCTTGGCTTTCGCGCAAAAAGAAATCCTTGAACCTTTAAATTGCTCCTTTAATATATTTCATGTTCTTGGATCCTAAAAAAGATTGCCCCACGGGGCCGTCTATGACTGGTACTCAAATCGTTCTCATCCCTCGTTCTCATGGTAGTTGGCCGGCGTCCATCCAGTCACTTATCTTTCCATGCCGGTGGAGCAATTATTTCATCAGAAGAGGTATTATGGGTGAATCGGGGTCAAATCAAACCCTCGCGCCATCGCCATCGCCAAACTATCGACTGAGAGGATCTGCATCCAGCCAACTGCGACGCGTTAGGTCTTCTGTAAAATAATAATGGAGGCCAATGTTTAAATCTAAAGGAATATTTATGTATTTCATAGCGCGGGCGAGGATAGAAGAAAATGTTGGTATTTTTTTATTCTCCTATTTGAAAAAAATAAATACAGTGGAACCTTGGGTTAAAGAGTAACGCGGTTAACGAGCGTTTTGAAAGACGAGCAACTTTTTTTTTTTTTTATATTCTGACTCGGTTTGCGAGTGTTGTCTCGCAAAACGAGCAGAATTCAAGCTAATGTGGTGTGCAGTACCGCAATTGGCCAGAGGTGTGTGGGGGCGCCGGCGACACTCGGAACGATTCAGAGCCGTTCGGAACCACTCGGAAATACTCAGTTCCCGAGTGTTTCTGAGCCTTTCCGAGGTTTTCAGAGTTCAGCCGAGCTGTCGCCGAGTATTTCCGAGGCTCTCCGGCGCCCCCCCCCCCCTCCAATAGCTAACATTATCACTGGGACAAGCTCCACTGGTCCCATTTCACTGGCTTTGCTAAAAAGCATTGGTGCCAGAACTTTGCAGGTGCCATCAGGGAGGAGATCAGTCCACCGCGGCTCACTGTATAAGAAGACTCTTATCAACTTCTGGAGGAACCTAAGAGTTCTATGGAACCCTGGTTGAGAAAGGCGCCTCCATGACCTCTTGGCTTAGTCTCTACAACCTGCACAGCTCCGAGGTCATAGACTTTCCACACCTCCCTCTTAGTGTGTCACTATGCGCCTACATTTCCATAAGTAGTAGAGACTGTGTTCTCTCTTCTAATTAGATTAGGGAGCTGCATGTAGTAAAATAAAGAACAAATGGCTGATATAAGAACAGGAGAGCAGGAAGAATAAGGTGGAGATAGAATTGTTCTATTAAACGCTCGGTTCAAAGAATCAAAGTCGTTTCTACGGAGAACTGTAGAACATACTTTCCTCATACAATAGTACTGCTTTCATCAACCCCCAATGATGCTGAGGAATGGAATGGTATAGACTCTGGAAGATGGCATATGAATAATATAAAATATTGTGTGGTATCGGGGTGAATTATATTCATATGGCAGATGCGTTTTCCACTGAGTTACACCATTTAAAGCTGCATTTTAGGGCATGGCAGCCCACTTTTATTAAACAGAACAGAAAAGTTCACATAGAAATCAGTTGCCCATGCAGGGGTTTCCACCATCAACATGAAAAGTCAACTGAAAGTATCAAGCCACCTTGCTTCCTTGTCCGCTGCTCTACCAGCCCCTCTGAATGCGTTGCCCAGCTGTTCTGGCTCTCTCAACACACTCTGCACTTAGTCATAGCGCTCTGCTGCACGGCCCAATCCTGGCCTCTGGATAGGGGTTCTCCTGACACCCCAATAGGAGTCAACCTGACTCCTATGACGAGGCCTCCTGTCTCCTGGATAGGGTGCCTCTGACTCCTATGACGAGGCCTCCTGCCTCCTGGATAGGGTGCCTCTGACTCCTATGACGAGACCTCCTGCCTCCTGGATAGGGTGCCTCTGACTCCTGGGACGAGACCTCCTGTCTCCTGGCTGGGGTGCCTCTGACTCCTGGGACGAGACCTCCTGTCTCCTGGCTGGGGTGCCTCTGACTCCTGGGACTTGACCTCCTGCCTCCTGGATAGGGTGCCTCTGACTCCTGGGACGAGACCTCCTGTCTCCTGGCTGGGGTGCCTCTGACTCCTGGGACGAGACCTCCTGTCTCCTGGCTGGGGTGCCTCTGACTCCTGGGACGAGACCTCCTGCCTCCTGGCTGTGGTGCCTCTGACTCCTGGGATGAGACCTCTGCCTCCTGGATAGGGTGCCTCTGACTCCTGGGACGAGACCTCCTGTCTCCTGGCTGGGGTGCCTCTGACTCCTATGACGAGACCTCCTGTCTCCTGGCTGTGGTGCCTCTGACTCCTGGGACGAGACCTCCTGCCTCCTGGATAGGGTGCCTCTGACTCCTATGACGAGGCCTCCTGCCTCCTGGATAGGGTGCCTCTGACTCCTATGACGAGACCTCCTGCCTCCTGGATAGGGTGCCTCTGACTCCTATGACGAGGCCTCCTGCCTCCTGGCTGGGGTGCCTCTGACTCCTGGGATGAGACCTCCTGTCTCCTGGCTGGGGTGCCTCTGACTCCTGGGACGAGACTTCCTGTCTCCTGGCTGGGGTGCCTCTGACTCCTGGGACGAGACCTCCTGTCTCCTGGCTGGGGCCCTTCTGACTCCTACGACTAAGGCTATTGCCGAAACGCGTCAGCTTTATTGTTTTATTGTCACTCTGATGTACCAATAAACGACACTTCAAGGACTACAGTTTTTCCGGCTCTTCTTACTACTGTTCCTTCTGACTCCTGGGACGAGACCTCCTGTCTCCTGGCTGGGGCCCCTCTGACCCCTGGGTGAGACCTATGTCTTCAATATGGGAGTTTTCTTCGAATCAGAAGCTGTTTCCAAACTAGCTGTCCTCAGGCTTGAGTATATAACGACCCTGCATACCCGTGTACCCGTCCCACACAGGCTGCAGGCATCTAGCAAAAAATCCTGACACGGGATTGAAGGTTCCATCCCACACTTTGGAACCTTCAAATTTCAAGTCTCATTCCAGGTTTACAGAATCCAGAGAAAGCCAAAAACACAACTTTTTCTGCTCAGAAACGATCATCTGAAACCTCACATCAAGACCCCTTTCACACTGAGGTGCTTTACAGGCATTTTTCTGTTAGAAATAGCGGCCTGTAAAGCGACAGTGTGAAAGTCCTGAGTGCACTGGGGGCGGTGCGCTTGCAGGACAGGAAAAAAAGTCCTGCAAGCAGCATCTTTGGGGCGGTGCGGGAGAGGTGAATACACCACTCCTCCACCGCCCCTGCCCATTGGAATGCGCCCGCAAAGCGCTTCAGCAGCACCGCAACACGGGTGCTTTTAACCCTTTATTCGGCCGCTAGCAGGGGGTTAAAAGTGCCCCCCCTAGCGGCTGAAAAGCGCTAAAACTAGCGGTGATTTTACCACCACCGCCCCAGCGTGAAAGTAGCCTAAACCTTAACGCAAATTCAGTGTAATTTTCCCCTGCGTTTCCACAGTGGCAGGTCCTCGCACTCTCACATATGACAAAGCAAAAACTCGCCTGGGTACCAAAATGTGCACGCGCGATTTTTTTGACCTGCAATTGCAAAATGATATTTCCATTTTGCTTTAAAGTGTTTGTTCCCACGGTGATTCCCACTCCAATTATCTGCAGTCTTCTCTGGAATGTAAAGTGTGTAAGGAAAGTTGGTTGGCGGCCAGGAGAGTATTGCAGCGATATGCAGCGCCCAGCTTCTATTATCGCACAAATAGGATGATTACAGGGCTGCAGAAAAAAAACGCTAAGTCTTGTGATTTATCCCACATTTATACTCTTCATATACAGACAATAAGTGAAGGAGATGAAGAAGGAGATTTACAGCTGCCTGGGGATATCCTGGGAGAGGTGCCAATAGTATAACACGGCATGAAATGGATGGTGGCCAAGGGGTGCCTGCGGTTTACCTTCATTACAGGAGACACTTATATCTGAGTGATCCTCCGTGACATTATTTCTCCTTGCTGTACACATGATATGACTGTACGCTGTTACTGCACGAGCCAAGAGTCCTGGTGTGTCATGTATGATTATGTACCGAACAGTGGAGAAGACCTTCCTAGTGGTGTACTTCATTTAGACCTGGGAACGCAGACTTGAAAGGCCTATCGGCATCCTACCTGCTTGCAGCTTCTCTTTGGGGGATCCAGCTTAAACTGCATGGCCAATAATTGGTGGAAACCCGACCACCAAACCCATATGAGCTTGTTGCATATCGCATTCCAAAACCATGGGTTCTCCCTTTCACAACAGCCTGCGCTCTTCTGGGAAGGCTTTGCACTTGGTTTTGGAGTGTGTCTGCTGGGATTTGTGTCCATTTAGCCAAAAGAGCATTTCTGAGGCCGTGTACTGAAGTTGGAGGAGAAGACCTAGCTCACAGTTAGCGTTTCACTTCATCCCAAAGGTGTTCAGTAGGGTTTAGGTCAGGGCTCTGCGAAGGACGCCTGAGTTCCTCCAAACCAAATTGGTCAAACTATGTCTTTGTGGAGCTGGCTTTGTACATGGGGGCACAATCATGCTGGAAAAGAAAAAGGTCTTCTCCAAACTGTTGCCACATTAGTCGTTAAAGTAGAGGGATGGGCAAATATCTGGGGGATTCTGATAAGTCACCCCCCCCAATAAACAAGAAAACTGCCTTGCAATACATTCCAGGTCAGGCCTCTTTGTGGGCCACCCAACTTCCCCTGAGGAGAAACAATAAATTCACTTTAACGGTCGCCCTGCCAGCTGCCTATACCTACCATGCCTTACTTAGGGGTAAGTGTCACACTTACCCCTAACGCAGGAGGTCCGACACTATAGCAGGCTACTGTGTTCTTCACCTACAGCAGCCCCCTTTCCCAAAAGGCAAGCAGGCCTACCGGTACTCGGCTGCCCCCAGGACTTATACACAATGCTATAGTGTCTGGCCACCACTCGAGGGCATGCGCGAACTGAGCAAAGCAAACAGGTACTTGTGGTTGTCAGACAGGCAGAGCGGGTCAATGACGGTCCAGGTAAAAGGAAGGCAGGGTTCAGAGAATAGTCGATATCCGATCCGAGGTCCTACACAGGGAAATCCAATCTAGCAAAGCAGACAGACAGGCAGCTTGATCAGGCATTACACACTCTATTAGTACATGGAACATAGGGCGCTTCTGTCCTGGGGGTTAATCTTCAAATGTGGATGAATAGGGGTATCCCAGTGAACTAGGGGGGTATTGTACTGGTTTGGAGGCAGCTCTTCTGGTGAGTAAAAAGAACTCAACTGACAAGGAAAGGAAGTGGAGAAGGCGCCTCTAAGTGCAGTATTAACAACGTAATACACTTACAGCATAGAAGTAAAAACTGGGCATATCCGTTCATCACTGTGAGGCTCTGTTCCTGCCCCTGTGGCTCTGGCTCCTCTGGCTGACCATCAGCAGTGGTGGTGGTGGTGGGGGGGGATAGTAAAGCAAGCCAAAAAAGGACCTGTCACAAGGCTGTGGTGGAACGCACGCCTCTCTCGTGGACCGTACAGGGAGGAAGTGACGTGGGGGGTAACGCGTTTCGGAGCATGTGCACAAGAGCTCCTTCGTCAGGACAGGAACAGAGCCTCACAGCGATGATCGGTTATGCCCTTAGAGGAGCCTTCTCCACTTCCTATTACGCAATCTATCACAAGCATGAGATCAGGTTTGGTCTCCACCCAGAGACTGGCCACAATCAATCACCTTGTAGGTGGACAGACAGACAAGGTGAATGACACAGCCATGAACCAGGATGCTGGAATAAGCAAACTATGACGGAGCAGGAGGGCACACGTTCTTGACAGTCAGAACACCTAACATTTCTGTTAAAGGTGAAGTCTTTGGGGCTGGTTAGATCGTTTCTCTTTTCTTTATCTTGAAGCATTCAAGGTCTCCCCACCATAGTTCCTTCTTTCTTCTCCTCCCTTCTTGAGGTCTCAATGCACCAGCAGATGTGCAACCATTGGAACCCCAACACAGAGGTTCCCCCAGCTCTTGAGGGACATGTAGAAGTCACTGGGTGTTTCCACTCTCCAGAATTGATCAGACATTTCACTCTTGGGTGGATGGATGATTTAGTGGCCATCCTCACATTGTCCATTGGCCGTGGGAGGTCTCTTCCTCCATGATGTTCCTGTTCATGCGTTCCTGAGGCTCAGCGTTGTGTGCCCGGCCACAAACAAGCTGAAGATGTTAGGGAGATAAATGTAACTGTGTGTCAGGATGGAAATGATTACTCTAACCCCATGTCTACCAAATACCGTATATCTTTCCTCAAGCTCACAGTGCTGGACTAAGCAACGGGGACACCTTGTCCAGACATCCATCATCCTGGTGTGTTTAGGAATCTGTTCATAATAAGAATGACTTATTTCTGCTTTATGACTTTCATTCATACGTATACCTTGGAATGAGCGGGGCCTAGGTTGGGCTGTGCTGTATTCTCACTCGATGGAAAGAATCCTCGTTCTTGGTGGAAAACTTTTCACTTGTGTTTTTTTTTGTCTAATTTGTGTTCATCAACATTTTATTGTAACATTTTTGATAAAATGCATACAAGTCAGGGTTGCTATGGGATGATATGTCACGTGGCCCTACCACGAAACCATTAAGGGGCCCCTCTACCCCTCCACTCTCAAAAGTAGTTCCTCTAGTGATGCAGAGCGTTAGTTACTTTCATACAAAATATATTTACATTTATGTCATCTAAATCCAAATGTTATTTCTACTATCACTGTGCAGCAAGGAGTGCTGGACCCCCTTTGCCGCACAGCACTTGCATGGTTTGCTCTGGCTAAATTTACAGTCTTTATAAAAATAGACAAAATCTAACTTCGGGAAAGTTTTGTTTAAAAAAATAAATCCGAGCCCCACAGGTTTTTTAAATAATAAAGCAGCTCAGACTGCAATGTTCATTGCTAATCTGGAGCTGTCTCTCGCAGTACCTCTTCCTGCCCACAAGATGTCCTCAGTTCTCCATGTTGAGTGATGCTCAGGGTCACTCTGCCCATATGACTGGGGACTCTACTGTGACATCATTGGGTCCACCTCAGAAAAGGTGCAGGCTGCAATACTCATTATTAATCCGGAGCTGTCCCTTGCAGTACCCTTCCTTCCACATAAGATGTTCTCAGTCTTCCAGGTTGAGTGATGCCCAGGGTCACTCAGCCCATATGACTGGGGACTCTACTGTGAATGCAGGACCTCATGGGTCCACCTCAGAAAAGGTGCAAGCTGCAATACTCATTAATAATCTGGAGCTGTCCCTTGCAGTACCCTTCTTTCCACATAAGATGTCCTCAGTCCTCCGGGTAGAGTGAACCCAGGGTCACTCAGCCCATATAACTGGGGACTCTACTGTGAATGTAGGACATCATGCGTCCACCCTTTAGAAAAGGCTCATGCCCCGTACACACGGTCGGATTTTCCGATGGAAAATGTCCGATCGGAGCGTGTTGTCGGAAATTCCGACCGTGTGTGGGCTCCATCGGACATTTTTCATGGGATTTTCCGACACACAAAGTTTGAGAGCAGGAGATAAAATTTTCCGACAACAAAATCCGTTGTCGGAAATTCCGATCGTGTGTACACAAATCCGACAGACAAAGTGCCACGCATGCTCAGAATAAATAAAGAGGTGAAAGCTATTGGCCACTGCCCCGTTTATAGTCCTGACGTACGTGTTTTACGTCACCACGTTCAGAACGATCGGATTTTCCGACAACTTTGTGTGACCGTGTGTATGCAAGACAAGTTTGAGCCAACATCCGTCGGAAAAAATCCTAGGACTTTGTTGTCGGAATGTCCGATCAATGTCCGACCGTGTGTACAGGGCATTAGGATGCAATACTCACTTTTAATCTGGAGCTGTCTCTTGCAGTACCCCGTCCTCCCCAAAAGATGTCCTCAGTCTTCCAGGTTGAGTGACGCCCAAGGTCACTCAGCCCATATGACTGGGGACTCTACTGTGAATGCAGGATGTCATGGGTCCACCTCAGAAAAGGCTCAGACTGCAATACTCATTTTTAATCTGGAGCTGTCCCTTGCAGTACCCTTTCTTCCCCATAAGATGTCCTTGGCCTTTCAGGTTCAGTGATGTCCAAGGTCACTCAGCCTATATAAATGGGGACTCTACTATGAATGCAGGATGTCATGGGTCCACCTCAGAAAAGGCTCAGGCTGCAATACTCATTTTTAATCTGGAGCTGTCCCTCACAGTACCTCTTCTTCCCCAAAAGATGTCCTCAGTTTTATAGGTTGAGTAATGTCCAGGGACACTCAGCCCATATGACTGGTAATTCTACTGTGAATACAGGACGTCATGGGTCCACCCCAGAAAAGGCTCAGGCTGCAATACTCATTTTTAATCTGGAGCTGTCCCTTGCAGTACCCCTTCTTCCCCATAAGATGTCCTCAGTCTTCCAGGTTGACAGGCCCTACAGCAGCCATTCTCAAGCAGGGTTCCTTCAGATGTGGCTAGGGGTTCCTTGAGCTGTGGCTGATTTACCTTCTGTTTGATGGTGCCTACATAGTTCTGAGCCAATGCCACTTGGAGGAGCCAGTGGTATGACACCAATTATCTTTATAGCTCTCTGTAAGGGAGGGCATTCTTACCACCACTGTAAGAAAAGGGCATTCTTCTCACTGAACACCAAAGTAAGGGGCATTGTTCCCATTGACCCCCAATGAATGGGTTTCATCAGGGGTTCCATAAGAAGACCTGAAAATTATTTTAAGGGTTCCCCTGGGGTAAAAAGGTTGAGAAAGGCTGCCCTACAGGGTCACTCAGCCCACAAGACTGGGGACTCTACTGTGAATGCAGGATGTCATGGGCCAACTCCCTTAGGGGTGTCATTACGGCACCCTTTATTTATTGTGTAATCAGGTCATCACTGCTCTCTGCATCATCAAGGATCGGCCACTACCAGAAGACCGGGGAGAAAGAAGGCCCAGAAAGTTACCTGACCAGCCTGAAGAAACCTTTGGAAACCTTTTGTTTGACAATATCTTGCCTAAATAACAAGATTCGCCCCTCGTAGTTTTCAAACTTTTATCAAGATTCACCCAACTGTTTGTAAACCAAACCCCCGGGGCAGATTCACTCATCCCCAGTAAGGCCAATAAGCTCCTCTACCAATGAACTAGGTCAAGGGATAGGGAATCTATCTCCAACGTGAATCCAGTGATACTCTACCTTTAAACACTGGTAAATGTTAAACTAAGCGAAGGCAGCACAATACACCTTTAAAAAAAATTAAAATCTTTATCCAATTGAAAAAGAGGGAGGGGGAGGAGGCAGGGCAAGATGAGATTGGGTTTAGGGTGAAGGTCCGCTTTTGGTCTAGAGGTAGAGGACAAAGCTCTGATACTTACCTTATTCTTTGCTCTGGCGCGCTCCTCTTCTCTCCAGTCCTCCGGGTGGTGGTTGGGCCCTTGCTGTCCTCATGTACAAGGCAGGACTATCGGTCAGCAATGCGACCACCCCAGCCGGAGTGCCTTAGAAAAGAGGCTTCAAGGGGCCGGTGGGACAGCATGATGGAAGCCCACTGGAGCAAGAATTAAGGTAAGTATGATAAGTTATCCCTCTACCCCCGGACTCAACCCTTGCAGTGCGGGGGTAGGATGGGGGTACTGAAGGGTGTGTGCACTGCAAGGGTTGTTTTTTGTCATACCGAGGGTTCCATTTTAAATTGCATACATCTCATGTGAATCAAGCCATATTAAACCGTTAAGTCACCTTGAAGTCAACCCCAATGACATCATTTTATATCTTCGGAGAGTGAACTATTTACACACATCCATGCCTTCTCTATACGTTATTTCCTGCAATGTATTAATATCTCTTTCCACTGGGACTCTATCCACAGATCTTACCACAGCAGAGGAAGCCATTAAGTGCGGGAGAATCGGCAGCTTTTCCTGCCCGACGGCCTATGAGGCGAGTGTCAGAGGAAACGCTCCACATCGCCACTTCCATGTGTTTCCTATCTCGCCTCTTGAAGAGATCTTCCCATTTGTAGAAAGCATCTCCCAGCTCTGGATTCCTCTCCGGGACGTCATCTCCATATTCAGGTGTGAGGCCATTGTTCGATGGCGGGTGCAGGCCGCATTCCGCCGTTTAATGACGGGAAACGTGAAGATCTGTCTGATGTGATATCGAAACTGTATAAACACGACCCACGGGGAACCAGATATGAAACAGAACAATGGGCTATGAGAGTGGTCTCCAAACTGCGGCCCAGGGGCCACATGCGGCCCTTTGCTTGCTTTTATCTGGCCCCTTGGGCACTATTCCTCCCAGTGATACCACAATATCTCCCAATGACATTAATAATGGCACCCAATGATAGGGCACAAATCCTGCCACTGACACTAAAGATGGGGCACAATTCCTCCCATTGACACAAACAATCATACCCTATAACACCAATAATGGGCCACAATTCCTTCCCCTGACAGCAATGATGGGGCACTATTCCTCCCACTGATATCAATGATGGGGCACTATTCCTCCCACTGATACCAATGATGGGGCACTATTCCTCCCACTGATACCAATGATGGGACACTATTCCTCCCACTGATACCAATGATGGGACACTATCCCTGCCACTGACACCAATGATGGGACACTATTCCTCCCACTGATACCAATGATGGGACACTATCCCTCCCACTGACACCAATGATGGGACACTATTCCTCCCACTGATACCAATGATGGGACACTATTCTTCCCACTGACACCAATGGTGGAACACTATTCCTCCCACTGATACCAATGATGGGACACTACTCCTCCCACTGACACCAATGATGGGGCACTATTCCTCCCACTGACACCAATGATGGGACACTATTCCTCCCACTGATACCAATGATGGGACACTATTCCTCCCACTGATACCAACGATGGGGCACTATTCCTCCCACTGATACCAATGATGGGACACTATTCCTCCCACTGATACCAACGATGAGGCATTATTTTTTCCCAGGGATGTCGGAACCTTTTCTACTCACACTGGCCACTGTCTGCCCCCCCCCCCAAAGTCTGAAGGACAGTAAACTGGCCCTTTATTTAAAAAGTTTGGGGTCCCCTGATCTATAATATGGAGATCGAGGAGGAAGAATTCCTGCCAGTGACACTATAGAGGGGGCACAATTCCTCCCACTGACACCAACAATGGTCCCCTATGACACCAATCACAGCTGATCACAGTGTACATAGGAAGTTCCGGCTATCCGCATTCCTCTATTCACGGTGACAGCGAGCGAGTAGAGGAGAGATGATAAGCGGCTCTCCTGACGGGGGGGGGATCTCCACTGAAATCAGTGCAGTGATTATCAGTGCAGCCCCATCAGTGGTGCCCATCAATGATGCCAATTAGTGCCCATCAGTGATGCCTGTCAGTGCATCGACATCGGTGCCGCCTATCAGTGCCCATCAATATCGTCTATTAGTGCCCATCAGTGCCGCCTATCAGTGCCCATCAATGCCCCCATCAGTGCCCATCAGTGATGCCTGTCAGTGCATCGACATCGGTGCCGCCTATCAGTGCCCATCAATATCGTCTATTAGTGCTCATCAGTGCCGCCTATCAGTGCCCATCAATGCCCCCATCAGTGCCCATCAGTGCCGCCTATCAGTGCCCATCAGTGCCACCTATCAGTGCCACATATCAGTGCCGCATCAGTGCCCCCTATTAGTGCCCATCAGTGAAGGAGAAAAAAATGGCTTATTTACAATATTTTATAACAGAAATAAAGAAAACCTTTTTTTTTTTTTTTCAACATTTTTAGTCTTTTTCTGTTTGTTTTGCAAAAAAATAAAACCCCAGTAGTGATTAAACACCACCAAAAGAAATCTCTATTTGTGTGAAAAACAATGATAAAAATGTCCTCTGTGTACAGTGTTGCATGACTGCGTAATTGTCATTCAAAGTGTGACAGCGCTGAAAGCTGAGAATTGGCCTGGGCAGGAAGGGGGGGGGGGGGGGAAGTGCCCGGTATTGAAGGGGGTTAAAAGAATATAATTTTATTCCTACATATATAAAAGTAATTAACATGGGATATCCTAAAATATGTGGCTCCAGCATGATATATCTACCAATCTAATTCTCATACAATATCCCGGTGAAAGGGTCCGACGCATTTCGTTCAAAAGAGTCTCGCTCTTCTTCAGGGGTAAAAGCCGGATATCATCTAAACAACATCATAAACCAGGGGTCTCAAACTGGTGGCCCTCCAGCTGTTGTGGAACTACAAGTCCCATCATGCCTCTGCCTGTAAGAGCCATGCTTGTAACTGTCAGCCTTGCAATGCCTCATGGGACTTGTAGTTTCACAACAGCTGGAGGGCCGCCTGTTTGAGACCCCCTGTCATAAACCATCAAAGGAACAGAAGAGGAATATACATCACAGCAAAACTGTGGATACAAAACCTCTCTCAGAATTATTTTTGTATTTACATTACAATCTTGTGTGCACTTTGTAAGTACATACAAAAATAATTCTAAGAGATTTAAAAAAAAAAAAAAAATTATTTCCTTTAGAATCACTTTAAAGTCGGTATCATAGCTGCAGCAGAGCTTGATTTGATTTCAGCTCCGGAAGATTTACCCCCCCCCCCCCCCTGTTCACGACCAGGCTATTTAGGCTATTTTTTTGTGATTTGGCACTGCATTATTCTAACTGACAATTGCGCGGTCGTGCAACACTGTACCCAAATAAAATCGGTGTCCTTTTCTTCCCCCGCAAATCGAGCTTTCTTTTGGTGGCACTTGATCACCTCTGCGGTTTTTATTGTTTGTGCTATAAACAAAAAAAAAAGAACGACAATTTTGAAAAAAAAAAACAATATTTTTTAAATTTAATAATCTGATAAAAAAAAATGTAAAAAAAAAAAAAATTTCTTCATCAATTTAGGCCAAGGTGGTACTTGATCACCTCTGTGTTTTTTTTTATTTTTTGCTCTATAAACGAAAAAAAAGGAGCGAAATTAAAAGAAACAAAAAAAAACAATATTTTTTACTTTCTGCTATAAGACATCCGATACAAAAAAATGTAAAAAAAAAAATATATATATATATCTTCATCAATTTAGGCCAAGGTGGTACTTGATCACTTCTGCGGTTTTTTTTTTTTGTTTTTTTTTTGCGCTTTAAACAAAAAAAAAAAAAAGAGTGAAATTTGGAAAAAAAAAACAATATTTTGTACTTTCTTCTATAAAACATCTGATAAAAAAAAAAAACGTAAAAAACAAAAACAAATTTCTTCATCAATTTAAGCCAAGGTGGTACTTGATCACCTCTGTGTTTTTTTTATTTTTTGCTCTATAAACAAAAAAAAAAGAGCGAAATTAAAAGAAACAAAAAAACAAAAAAACAATATTTTTTACTTTCTGCTATAAGACATCCGATACAAAAAAATGTAAAAAAAATGTATATATATATATATATCTTCATCAATTTAGGCCAAGGTGGTATTTGATCACTTCTGCGGGGTTTTTTTGTTTGTTTTTTTGCGCTTTAAAAAAAAAAAAAAAAGTGAAATTTGGGGGAAAAAAACAATATTTTGTACTTTCTTCTATAAAACATCTGATAAATAAAAAAAAACGTAAAAAAAAAAACCAAAAACAAATTTCTTCATCAATTTAGGCCAATATGTGTTCTGCTGCATATGTTTGGTAGAAAAAAAAATCCCAATAAGTGTATATTGATTGTTTTGCGCAAAAGTTATATCGTCTACAAACTATGGGATATTTTTCTGCAATTTTTTTTTTTTTTTTTACTAGTAATGGCGGCAATCAGCGACTTAAAGGCTCGTATACACTGCAAGAAAACCGGGCAAACATTTTTCGTCTGAGGAATTTTCGTACGGTGCGTACACAACTTTTCCACAGCCGATTCTGAATTTTAGTATGAAAATTCCCAAAAGGGACAAAGTCCAAAATTTTTCTCGTACGGGAACAGAACGAATGATTTTCGTTTGAATGTGTACTGTTTTCGTAGGATTTTCATACAAGAGTAATCAGAAACGAAAGACTGCACATGATCGGAAACGATAAACAACAACAAAAAAATAAAATAAAAAGCCTCTGTCGTACGAGAATATTCGTGGGAATTTACGTTCAAATTTTTTTTCACCGGTTTCCGATTTGCTGTGAAACATCGAGAAAAATCGGACAAACGTTCGCTCCCGATTTTCTTATAGTGTGTACCCCACTTTATAGCGGGACTGCGACATTGCGGCGGACAAATCCGACACTAATTTGCTGGTACACACGATCCGAAAATCGGAAGACAGATCGTCTGTGGTTTTTTTTTTTTTTGCATGCAAATCGCATATCAAAAATGGAGAGTTTACTAAAGTTACGAAAATTCTCGTAACAATAAAGAATAAAAAATCGGAAGTGATGTCACGTGTTGTATCTCTATTGTATTTCTGGACGACAGCTGTACTGATTAACCCTTCAATACCGGGCGGGGACTTACACCCCCTTCCTGCCCAGGCCAGCTTTCAGCTTTCAGCGCTGTCACACTTTGAATGACAATTATGCGGTCATACAACACTGTAACCATTTTTATCATTTTCTTCACACAAACAGAGCTTTCTTTTGGTGGTATTTCATCACTTCTGGGATTTTTATTTTTTCCTAAAAAAAAAAGACTGAAAATTTGGAAAAAAAAAAGTTTTTCTTAGTTTCTGTCAGTAAATTTTGTAAATAAGTAGTTTTTCTCCTTCACTGATGGGCTCTGATTAGGTGGCACTGATGAGGAGGGACGAATATGCCGCACTTATGGGCACTGATATGTGGCACTGATGAGCACTGGGGGGTAGCACTGATGGGCACAGATAGGCGAAAAGGATAGGCGGCACTGATGGGTGGCACTGTTGGGCATTGATGGGTGGCATTGATGGGCAGCAGTGATAGGTATTGATGGGCAGCAGTGGTGGGCAGCAGTGATAGCCAGCACTGACTGGCATCACTAATGGGTAATGATTACTTACACTTGTGGGCACTGCTTGCTGACACTGGTGGGCACTCACTGCTGGCACTGGTGGGCACTCACTGCTGCCACTGGTGAGCACACTGCTGGCACTGGTGAGCACTCACTTCTGGCACTGGTGGGCACTCACTTCTGGCACTGGTGGACACTCACTGCTGCCACTGGTGAGCACTCACTTCTGGCACTGGTGGGCACTCACTTCTGGCACTGGTGGGCACACTGCTGGCACTGGTGAGCACTCACTTCTGGCACTGGTGAGCACTCACTTCTGGCACTGGTGGGCACTCACTTCTGGCACTGGTGAGCACACTGCTGGCACTGGTGGACACTCACTGCTGCCACTGGTGAGCACATTGCTGGCACTGGTGAGCACTCACTTCTGGCACTGGTGGGCACTCACTTCTGGCACTGGTGGACACTCACTGCTGCCACTGGTGAGCACACTGCTGCCACTGGTGAGCACTCACTTCTGGCACTGGTGGGCACTCACTTCTGGCACTGGTGAGCACACTGCTGGCACTGGTGAGCACTCATTACTGGCACTGGTGAGCACTCACTTCTGGCACTGGTGGGCACACTGCTGGCACTGGTGAGCACTCAATTCTGGCACTGGTGAGCACTCACTTCTGGCACTGGTGGGCACTCACTTCTGGCACTGGTGAGCACACTGCTGGCACTGGTGGACACTCACTGCTGCCACTGGTGAGCACACTGCTGGCACTGGTGAGCACTCACTTCTGGCACTGGTGGGCACTCACTTCTGGCACTGGTGAGCACTCACTTCTGGCACTGGTGAGCACTCACTTCTGGCACTGGTGAGCACTCACTTCTGGCACTGGTGGACACTCACTGCTGCCACTGGTGAGCACACTGCTGGCACTGGTGGGCACCCACTTCTGGCACTGGTGGGCACTCACTTCTGGCACTGGTGAGCACACTGCTGGCACTGGTGAGCACTCACTTCTGGCACTGGTGAGCACTCACTTCTGGCACTGGTGGGCACACTGCTGGCACTGGTGAGCACTCACTTCTGGCACTGGTGGGCACTCACTTCTGGCACTGGTGAGCACTCACTTCTGGCACTGGTGAGCACTCACTTCTGGCACTGGTGAGCACTCACTTCTGGCACTGGTGAGCACTCACTTCTGGCACTGGTGAGCACTCACTTCTGGCACTGGTGAGCACTCACTTCTGGCACTGGTGGGCACTCACTTCCGGCACTGGTGGGCACTCACTTCTGGCACTGGTGAGCACACTGCTGGCACTGATGAGCACTCACTTCTGGCACTGGTGGACACTCACTGCTGCCACTGGTGAGCACTCACTTCTGGCACTGGTGGGCACTCACTTCTGGCACTGGTGGACACTCACTGCTGCCACTGGTGGACACTCACTTCTGGCACTGGTGGGCCCTCAATTCTGGCACTGGTGGGCACTCACTTCTGGCACTGGTGGGCACTCACTTCTGGCACTGGTGGGCACTCACTTCTGGCACTGGTGGGCACTCACTTCTGGCACTGGTGGGCACTCACTTCTGGCACTGGTGGGCACACTGCTGGCACTGGCGGGCACTTTATTGTAATCAGGACACTGATGATCAGTGTCCTGATTACATTCTTAGCTGTCCCCTGTGAGCAGATGCCGCTGATTGGCTCTCCTCTCCTCGCCGATTACCAGCATCTCCGTGTTTACATGTGACCTGCTGTGATTGGACACCGCCGATCACATGGTTAAAGAGCCGCGGCCGCGGCTCTTTTCAGAGATCGGGGTCACACCGTGTCCTAGCAACACGGCACAGCCGCGATCGCCGCGCTGCGTGCCCCCCGCGGGCGCGCAAGAGCGGCCGTTCTTGGAACGCTGTCATACTGTATGACATCCACCACGAACGAGAGCTGCAGGTGGTTAAACGAAAACCGTACGATCTACGATGAAAAAATGTGGTGCTTTTCCCCATCGGATAATGTCAGATGAACTGTCGCGATCGGTTCTCGAAAAAGCTCTGTACTAGCGATCCTATTATCATACGATCCCGTTGAAAGCCGTATTTTCCGTCCGGTTTTCAGATCGTGTGTACGGGGCCATTAGGATGCCCATACATTATACAATTTCTTGTACCATTTCCTTTAGATTTACCAAAAACCCTATAATAGAAACCTAAACACTTGCAATTTGTATGCAATCGGGCTGGCCCATTCTACTACATAGTCGAAGGTAAATCTAAAGGTAACTGAACACGAAAATTGTATAATATTTGGGTGGCTTAAGTAAACACTTTTTGGTGGACCAGTGAAACCAATACAGTGATCAGTGCTAAAAAAGATATGCACTGTCACTGTACTAACGACACTGGCTGGGAAGGGGGTTTAACATGGGGGGGGTGATCAAAGGGTTAAATGCGTTCCTAGGGAGCTGCTTGGTAACTGTAGGGGGAGGTGCTTGTACTCGGGGGGGGGGGGGAGACAGAGATGTGTGTCCCTGCTTAGCGGAAACACAGGATCTCTACCTTCCCTACGGACAGACCGCCGTTCTGCCTCTCTCGGGAATGGTTGGTGAGTCCCGGTAGACGTTGAGTCTGCCAGACCTGCTGATTGGCTGTCCAAGCACAGCGGGAGCGGGCC
The DNA here is from genome assembly GCA_037952925.1 of Lithobates clamitans. Taxonomy (NCBI): domain Eukaryota; kingdom Metazoa; phylum Chordata; class Amphibia; order Anura; family Ranidae; genus Lithobates; species Lithobates clamitans. The sequence continues at coordinate 123,553 of JBBGZY010001543.1, forward strand.
ACCGGCGGTGCGCACACACGCCCCCGACCCGGAGGTGCAAAATCACGCACTTGTATGAGGTTTTTGCACAGGAGAGCCGCCTTGCTGCTGTATATGGACTGTATGCGGTTAACCACTTGTCTACCATGCCGTATATAAACGTATATAACTATATACGGCACTCTTGGTACAGAAGTGGTTAATCCTGAAGTCGATTTCCTAAAGATCGCGGGGAGAAGGATTCTTTGCATTATCCCCTCAGTACTTGGCACCGCTTCTCATTGTATCGAATCGATCGGATCCCTTCGGTCGCGTTCTTACAGATATGTAATCAGACGTTCGGCGTGGACCATTATCTACCCGTGTAATTGCACGACCGACCTCGGCGATCAAAAAGGAGTCGGTGCAGCCGCCGCGGTTTAAAAGTTTGCCAAGAAAGTGTCGGTTGGAGAGTTTATTTTAAAAAATGCGCGGCCGCTCACCCCCCGCACCCCGCTAAGTGCTCAATTATTTTTCCACCCGTGACGTTGCGGCTCCATTATCTGCATTCCTAAACATCATCGTTTCCTCTTTTTATACGTTTCCTGACATTCGCGCGGCTAAAAATATCCCCCCCCCAGCGGAATAAACTCCGGAGACCATACTATAGAAGGACGGCCGCTCGCTACGGGGGGGGCATAACTCTGCCGTCATGACAGTTTGGGATCACCGGCCTTAAAGCGATATCAACCACTTCCGGACCGCCCGGCCGTCGTTATACGCTGGTACTTTGACGTTAAATACCGGGGTTATGGCAGCAGATAGGCGCCCCCCCCCCCCCCCTGGTATTTTCTGAAATGGCAGGGCGGTCCGCTTTATGCTAAAAGTGGTCTCTGCGGCGCGTTCGCAGTCGGAATGCTTTTATCGGCGGCGGGAGAGGTGCCCCCCTCCCGCCGCACCCCGGGTCCGTCTCCACCGCTTACCGGAAACCGTCGGTAGCGGCGGTGACGATCCGATCCTTTCCCCTGCTTGGCACTAAGTCGGGTGAGGGAATGATGGCCCCCCCCCCCACTCGACTCAATGCCGTTGGATGACGTCACTTCCTCCCAACGGCCTTAAAGGGCCAATTTTTTTTTTTTTTTTGCATAAAAACAAAACATTTTTTTTTTATTGAAAAAAAAACATTTTTTTATAGAAAAAAAAAACATTTCTTTTATTGGAAAAAATAAAACATTTCTTTTTATTGAAAAAAAAAATAAAACATTTTTTTTATTATTGAAAAAAAAAATAATGGAAAATTTTTGAATAAAGAAAAATGATTGTAATATCAGTTAAAGTAAAAGAATAGTAATCAGTACCGTAAGCTTGCAAAAAACAAAATGAAACAAAAAGAAACATTGAAACAATACAAAAAAAAAAATACAAACAAGGAAAAGAAGTAAAAAAAAAGAGGGTTAAGAAACATGAAGCAGAAAGTATTCTGGTAAAATTTTTGTATTTGTATTTGTTCAAAGAAAAAAGAGAATCAATTCAAAATGTGCAAATCAGACCTGCAAAATAAAGCTTTCTGGATTATTGTCAAATTGTGGGAAAAAAGTCCCCTTTCCAGAAACGGTTCCTCCTGATGGGAACCTGCCACCCCCCCCCCCCCACCCCCCCCCCAGCAGTAAAAATAAAGAAAAGAAAAATAAGCCCTTAAAAAAAAAGGGAAGCGCCATGTCAAAGCGCTTCATCTGCAGGATTTTTACCTGCTTTGTGGCGCATTCCATTGCGCCGAACAACTTCCGCCGGTGCTTTGTTCTTGGAGTTAAGACGTTACTTACGGTTTCCCTGTGCCAGAGGGAAACCGGAAGTGACGTCAGAAGCTCCGTGGAACGCACGGCCTGAGCGGAGCTGGCAAGTAAGGCTGCAAAATAGGTGAACGGCGAGGGCCATGCTTGGCACTCACAGTCCACTCAGCTGTGTTAGGAAAGTGAATGACCATTCACTTTCCTAACACTGAACTGCCTCTCCGCCAATCAGGTGCTCGGGTCTGTTACCTGTCACCTGATTGGCTGAAATGACAGGCGCCGCTATTGAACACCTATCAGGAGGCAGGAGACGCATAAAGTCCCCCGCTCATTGCCATCACCCACTGCCCCACAGACACAAGGTAAGTGCCGGGCAGACGGTGAGCGGGCGGGGGGCATACTGGCAGCATTTCATGGGCACACTGGCAGCCTTTGATGGACACACTGGCAGCATATAATGGGCAGTTGGGCACACTGGCAGCATTTGATGGGCAGTTGGGCACACTGGCAGCATTTGATGGGCACACTGGCAGCATTTGATGGGCACACTGGCAGCATTTGATGGGCACACTGGCAGCATTTGATGAGCACAATGGCAGTGTTTGGCACAGTAGCTGCGTTTGATGGCACAGTGGCTGCATTTGATGGCACAGTGGCAGTGTTTGATGGGCACAGTAGGAACGTTCGGCACAGTAGCTGCGTTTGATGGCACAGTGGCTGTGTTTGATGGCATAGTGGCTGCGTTTGATGGGCACACTGGCAGAATATGATGGGCAGTTGGGCACACTGGCAGCATTTGATGGGCAGTTGGGCACACTGGCAGTGTTTGATGGGCACACTGACAGCAAATGAGGGGCAGCTAGGCACACTGGCATTTGATGGGCACACTGGCAGCATATGATGGGCACACTTGCAGCATTTGGCACAGTAGCTGCGTTTGATGGCACAGTGGCTGCGTTTGATGGCACATTGGCTGCTCTTGATGGGCACAGTAGCTGCATTTGATGGCACAGTGGCCGCGTTTGATGGCATAGTGGAATGCGTTTGATGGGCACAGTGGCTGCGTTTTATTGGCACAGTGGCTGCGTTTGATGGGCACAGTGGCTGCGCTTGATGGGCACAGTGGCTGCGTTTGATGGGCACAGTGGCCGTGTTTGATTAGCACAGTAGCTGCGTTTGATGGGCACAGTGGCTGCGTTTGGCACAGTGGCTGCGTTTGATGGGCACAGTGGCCGCGTTTGATTAGCACAGTAGCTGCGTTTGATGGGCAAAGTAGCTGTGTTTGATGGGCACAGTGGCTGCGTTTGGCACAGTGGCTGCGTTTGGCACAGTGGCTGCGTTTGATGGGCACAGTGGCTGCGTTTGGCACAGTGGCTGCGTTTGGCACAGTGGCTGTGTTTGGCACAGTGGCTGCGTTTGATGGGCACAGTGGCTGCGTTTGGCACAGTGGCTGCGTTTGGCACAGTGGCTGCGTTTGATGGGCACAGTGGCTGCGTTTGGCACAGTGGCTGCGTTTGATGTGCACAGTGGCTGCGTTTGGCACAGTGGCTGCGTTTGGCACAGTGGCTGCGTTTGATGGGCACAGTGGCTGCGTTTGGCTCTTCCAGCCAGTCACCTCCATCTCCATCCCCCCTTACGGTTGAGGAAAGCTTGCTGAAAGTGGTTGAGCCCTTGGCTACCACTAGGGCTGTAGGAACTCTTCTCTCCCTCCTGTTGTTCTATGCCAAAAAATTGATTATCCGGTCATGGAAGAGATCTTCTGCCCCAAATTTGGCTTCCTGAAAATCCCTAGTTAACAGAGCAGTCCGTTTTTATGAAGCAACATATCTAAGTAGGGGGGTCCCGGGCCAAGTTCGGCCAAGTTCGACAAGGTATAAGGGGGGGCTGGATGGCAAATTCATGATTAAATTCATGAGTACTTCAGTTATTGGCTCTTGCTACGGGATAGATTGGCATGAGGAAAGTTCTTCTGGGCTGATGGGTCGTTGTGGATTCAACTTATTGTAAAGTTTATGTTATTTTGAGTGTTTCCATGGTCCTTGATTCTCCTGATGGAAAGGGGGGGGGGGTGCATATTTGTCTGGGCAAATTTTAAAATGCCGGGGGGGGTTTGTTGTTGGTTCTGTGTTATAGATTGGTCAAATTTTTAATGGACCGGTAGTTGGTTACCACGATGTGCGAATTAATGTTGTCTGCAGATCTTTATTAAAAAGTAAAGTTACAAAACAAAAAAACAGAAAAAAAAAAAGAAAGAAAATCGTTGCAATAATGGTGCGAAATTTGCCAGCCTTGTAAAGTTGTAAAAAAAAAAATATACACATGTTTAAAAAATTCCAAACAGGCAGACAAAGAAGACAAATAAAGGAGTTAAGAAATATAATGCAGAAAGTATTATGGTGACATTTTTGTTTTTTTTGTGCAAAAAAAAAAAGAAAGAGTGAGAGAATAAATTCAAATTGTGTAAATACCACTACAAAATAAAGCTTTCTGGAATATTGTCAAAATGTGGGTAAAAAAAGTATCCAAAGCACCTTTATAAATTTGGCAAAAAAAAAAAAAAAATAGAATAAAATAACATTCACAATTTGCAAAAACCACCTGCAAAACAAAGCTTTTTGAATTTTTTGCCAAAATGTAGAGAAAAAGCAAAAGAACGTAATGGAAAATTCTAGAATAAAGAAAAATTATTGTAATGTCAATCAAAGTAAAATAATAGTATAAAGTAATATTCTTGCAAAAAAAATAAAAAATAAAACAAAACAAAAACAGGAAAAGAAAAATACAGAAAGATAAAGAAATAAAATAAAGGAGTTGAGAAATATAATGCAGAAAGTATTCTGGTTAAATTTTTGGTTTTGTATTTTTATTTTATTTTTTGTACAAAAAAAAAAAGAGAGAATAAATTCAAATTGTGCAAATACCATTATAAATAAAGCTTTCTGGAATATTGTGAAAACGTGGGTAAAAATATTATCCAAAGCAGCTTTATAAATTTGGCCAAAAAAAAAAACCCAGAATAGTTTTATTCTTTTAAAATGAAATATTTGATATTAATTGTCCGCCGGGAGACTTTTCTTACTCCTACCCTCTCTAGTTATTCCATTTTTTTGCTGGCACTGCATTTACTAGAACCCATAAACTGATGTCAAGAAATATATCTGTGCCTACAAGAATGTGTTTTATGTATGAGCGCTGGTCAATGTCTGGCCATAATCCCACATTCCGTATGGGCAGAGTGACCCCTCCGTACGTCGGGCCCCCCCCTCCCCCCCCCCGATATCCTCCACATGAATATTGCGTGTTTCTCACGTTCGAATTTAATCCGCACTTTATCTAAATGGACGGCCGTATTACGGAGGGATTAGTCTGTGCCAGGACGGTGCGAGGTTTATGGATATCGAGGGTTGTGACTCCCAACGCCCTTGTCCTTCTCCATACTGGGAACCCCACCGGGGCCCACCGGGAGGGAACTCGGCGAGTTGGATCGGGTCATTAATCAAACCCCCACCCCCGGCCCATCTGAGGAGGGAATTTCCTCTAATAAAAGGATTCCACGCTCTCTGTTACACGTCCCACATAAATTTCATCGTATTTATACAATTCTGACGGGCAGACGATGGTGGAGGGCTTCATAGAATGGGCACCACGATCAACGGTGGGCCGAGAGCCGCCATCTTTTGTCTTCTTACGCTGAGTGGCCACTTTCACTTGCTTGTGTTTAATGCTTCTTTAACCACCTGGAAGACTTTTTCTGCCACTTTTTGTTCACTTGTAACAATCAGTTTTTTTTTTTTGTTGCTAGAAAATTACTTTGAACACCCCCAAACATTATACACCATATTGTCAAAAGTATTGGGACGCTTTTATTCGTTATATAAAGCAAGCATGGAAGTTTAACGCGCATTCTGTGAATCCTAACACCTTCTCTTCTCCATTCTCCCTCCTCTATACATACAATACATGGCCAAAAGTATTGTGACGCCTGCCTTTACACGCACATGAACTTTAATGACATCCCAGTCTTAGTCTGTAGGGTTTAATATTGATTTGGCTCCGCCCTTTGCAGCTATAACAGCTTCAACTCTTCTGGGAAGGCCGTCCACAAGGTTTAGGAGTGTGTCTATGGGAATGTTTGACCATTCTTCCAGAAGAGCATTTGTGAGGTCAGGCACTGATGTTGGATGAGAAGGCCTGGCTCGCAGTCTCCACTTTAATTTATCCCAAAAGGTGTTCTATCGGGTTTGAGGTCAGGACTCTGTGCAGGCCAGTCAAGTTTCTCCACCCCAAACTCGGTCATCCGTGTCCTTGTGGACCTTGCTTTTCAGGAGAGGAGAGTTATAGAGGAAGGAGCAGAGTCCTCCAGCAGTGCAGAGTATTTCAGGAGAGGAGAGTTATAGAGGAAGGAGCAGAGTCCTCCAGCAGTGCAGAGTATATCAGGAGAGGAGAGTTATAGAGGAAGGAGAGGAGTCCTCCAGCAGTGCAGAGTATTTCAGGAGAGGAGAGTTATAGAGGAAGGAGCAGAGTCCTCCAGCAGTGCAGAGTATTTCAGGAGAGGAGAGTTATAGAGGAAGGAGCAGAGTCCTCCAGCAGTGCAGAGTATTTCAGGAGAGGAGAGTTATAGAGGAAGGAGAGGAGTCATCCAGCAGAGCAGAGTATTTCAGGAGAGGAGAGTTATAGAGGAAGGAGCAGAGTCCTCCAGCAGAGTATTTCAGGAGAGGAGAGTTATAGAGGAAGGAGCAGAGTCCTCCAGCAGAGTATTTCAGGAGAGGAGAGTTATAGAGGAAGGAGCAGAGTCCTCCAGCAGAGCAGAGTATTTCAGGAGAGGAGAGTTATAGAGGAAGGAGCAGAGTCCTCCAGCAGAGTATTTCAGGAGAGGAGAGTTATAGAGGAAGGAGCAGAGTCCTCCAGCAGTGCAGAGTATTTCAGGAGAGGAGAGTTATAGAGGAAGGAGCAGAGTCCTCCAGCAGTGCAGAGTATTTCAGGAGAGGAGAGTTATAGAGGAAGGAGCAGAGTCCTCCAGCAGAGTATTTCAGGAGAGGAGAGTTATAGAGGAAGGAGCAGAGTCCTCCAGCAGTGCAGAGTATTTCAGGAGAGGAGAGTTATAGAGGAAGGAGCAGAGTCCTCCAGCAGTGCAGAGTATTTCAGGAGAGGAGAGTTATAGAGGAAGGAGCGGAGTCCTCCAGCAGAGTATTTCAGGAGAGGAGAGTTATAGAGGAAGGAGCAGAGTCCTCCAGCAGTGCAGAGTATTTCAGGAGAGGAGAGTTATAGAGGAAGGAGCAGAGTCCTCCAGCAGAGTATTTCAGGAGAGGAGAGTTATAGAGGAAGGGGCAGAGTCCCCCAGCAGTGCAGAGTATATCAGGAGAGGAGAGTTATAGAGAAAGGAGCAGAGTCCTCCAGCAGTGCAGAGTATTTCAGGAGAGGAGAGTTATAGAGGAAGGAGCAGAGTCCTCCAGCAGAGCAGAGTATTTCAGGAGAGGAGAGTTATAGAGGAAGGAGCAGAGTCCTCCAGCAGAGTATTTCAGGAGAGGAGAGTTATAGAGGAAGGAGCAGAGTCCTCCAGCAGTGCAGAGTATTTCAGGAGAGGAGAGTTATAGAGGAAGGAGCAGAGTCCTCCAGCAGAGTATTTCAGGAGAGGAGAGTTATAGAGGAAGGAGCAGAGTCCTCCAGCAGTGCAGAGTATTTCAGGAGAGGAGAGTTATAGAGGAAGGAGCGGAGTCCTCCAGCAGAGTATTTCAGGAGAGGAGAGTTATAGAGGAAGGAGCAGAGTCCTCCAGCAGTGCAGAGTATTTCAGGAGAGGAGAGTTATAGAGGAAGGAGCAGAGTCCTCCAGCAGAGTATTTCAGGAGAGGAGAGTTATAGAGGAAGGGGCAGAGTCCCCCAGCAGTGCAGAGTATATCAGGAGAGGAGAGTTATAGAGGAAGGAGCAGAGTCCTCCAGCAGAGCAGAGTATTTCAGGAGAGGAGAGTTATAGAGGAAGGAGCAGAGTCCTCCAGCAGAGCAGAGTATTTCAGGAGAGGAGAGTTATAGAGGAAGGAGCAGAGTCCTCCAGCAGAGCAGAGTATTTCAGGAGAGGAGAGTTATAGAGGGAGGAGCAGAGTCCTCCAGCAGAGCAGAGTATTTCAGGAGAGGAGAGTTATAGAGAAAGGAGCAGAGTCCTCCAGCAGTGCAGAGTATTTCAGGAGAGGAGAGTTATAGAGGAAGGAGCAGAGTCCTCCAGCAGAGCAGAGTATTTCAGGAGAGGAGAGTTATAGAGGAAGGAGCAGAGTCCTCCAGCAGAGTATTTCAGGAGAGGAGAGTTATAGAGGAAGGAGCAGAGTCCTCCAGCAGTGCAGAGTATTTCAGGAGAGGAGAGTTATAGAGGAAGGAGCAGAGTCCTCCAGCAGAGTATTTCAGGAGAGGAGAGTTATAGAGGAAGGAGCGGAGTCCTCCAGCAGAGTATTTCAGGAGAGGAGAGTTATAGAGGAAGGAGCAGAGTCCTCCAGCAGTGCAGAGTATTTCAGGAGAGGAGAGTTATAGAGGAAGGAGCAGAGTCCTCCAGCAGTGCAGAGTATTTCAGGAGAGGAGAGTTATAGAGGAAGGAGCAGAGTCCTCCAGCAGAGTATTTCAGGAGAGGAGAGTTATAGAGGAAGGGGCAGAGTCCCCCAGCAGTGCAGAGTATATCAGGAGAGGAGAGTTATAGAGAAAGGAGCAGAGTCCTCCAGCAGAGCAGAGTATTTCAGGAGAGGAGAGTTATAGAGGAAGGAGCAGAGTCCTCCAGCAGTGCAGAGTATTTCAGGAGAGGAGAGTTATAGAGGAAGGAGCAGAGTCCTCCAGCAGAGCAGAGTATTTCAGGAGAGGAGAGTTATAGAGGAAGGAGCAGAGTCCTCCAGCAGTGCAGAGTATATCAGGAGAGGAGAGTTATAGAGGAAGGAGCAGAGTCCTCCAGCAGTGCAGAGTATTTCAGGAGAGGAGAGTTTTAGAGGAAGGAGCAGAGTCCTCCAGCAGTGCAGAGTATTTCAGGAGAGGAGAGTTATAGAGGAAGGAGAGGAGTCCTCCAGCAGAGCAGAGTATTTCAGGAGAGGAGAGTTATAGAGAAAGGAGAGGAGTCCTCCAGCAGAGCAGAGTATTTCAGGAGAGGAGAGTTATAGAGAAAGGAGAGGAGTCCTCCAGCAGAGCAGAGTGCTCCCTCCTCTTTGAAATCTCTTCATTCAGATACAATAAGGAAACACAATTCCTAATAATAATATAATCTGTAATAAAAATATTGATATCCCCCCCCCCCCCGTCACATTTGGCTATTCCTGTATTTTGGGAAGAAAGGGATAGAAATGGCGCTGTTCTTACTTTAAGATGTTGCAGATCCTCTAAATGCGTGAGGGATTCCTGGTGTTAACATGTGCTATAGTGCATGAAAAGTGCAAACAAATTAGCAGTATTAAATGTCTGAATGTCAAAAACCTGCAAAAACACACAAAAAAAAGCAAAAAATACAAAAGACACTAATTAATGTCGGTACTATTATATACTGCTGTATAGGGGTATAATGTGAGCCTCCTGGTTAGAGGACCTCCATCTAAGATAAATACTGGTGCAAAAAAACAGAATCAGAGAAACATATGTGCATAAAAAAAAAATAATAATAAAAAAATAAAAAACTATTTCCTGTGCAAAATCCACAATGTAACCAGTATATAATAATGCTGCGGTGCTGAACTCAGCATGTTTATAAAGCCCTTAGATTCTGGTATATTGCAAAGTCCAAAATATCCAAAATTATTCAGTGCTTCTTAGAAAAGGTGCCCCATAGGAAACGCACTCACCGCTACGATTCGCCCCGCGAGGAGGTATTTCACTTTCATTGCCACTGTGTAGCATACGGAATAGGAAAGCCTGTTGTCCTGGGTCTGCAAATTGCTTCCGTGTCTGCGGTATAAGTGATCTCCTTTGCGGCTAGCCTCTTATGTTGCCCACACATAGAGAAGAAAAAGCTCCATAGTGTATTACCGTAAAACATTAGAGTATTTATTCACGTAGTCGATGGGAACTCACATTCAGTAAGAAAATACAAAGCGAAAGGTTAAAATCAGGAAGCCGGAAGGATCTGCGCTCTCCGCGGCCCGAAAACCGGAAGCGATGCAATGACGCCGTTAGCCCCGCCCTGCGCGTTTCGTCACTGGGACGTCATCTGGAGCTGCGCCAACTTGTCTACACCGTCCGGTTTTTATATGGCATGAGGTGTATCCCAATGTGTGGCTATGTGACCGCGGCCATTTTTGGTTAGTCCGGACTTCGGCAATGGCGGTTTCTTTAAATAGTAATGTGAGTCAAGAAGCCAATGTGTAAACAACACTACTCCGCAACATGGCCAACGATAACCTGGAACATCTGGGATTGGCTACACTCGTAGTACACGCGCTGTAGATACTATTTCCCTTATAAACCGCGGTCTGATAATGTCTCCCGGCCGTGTAAGGTGAGCGGGGAGTGCAGTGTGCGGCTTCTCTGCACGTTGTATGGAATGTGTCACCATAGAAGATCCGGGATCTGGTTGGGATAGGCGGCGGTGACTCCGCCCTCGCTCCGGATCCTCCGACTGTGTAAATTAAACGTGTTTTCCGTGTTTTGTGTCATTTTGTTCATTCTGCAGTGTTATATGAATACTTTTTCAAGGCACTGTGTATATACTATACAGTATACAGTATACATAGTATATATACAGAGCCTTATATAGAGCACAACTATATATATATATATATATATATATATATATATATATATACATATATACAGTTGTGCTCATAAGTTTACATACCCTGGCAGATTTAATGATTTCTTGGCCATTTTTCAGAGAATATAAATGATAACACAAAAACTTTTCTCTCACTCATGGTTAGTATTTGGCTGAAGCCATTTATTATCAATCATCTGTATTTACTTTTTTTATATCATAATCACAACAAAAACTACCCAAATGACCCTGATCAAAGGTTTACATACCCCAGTTCTTAATACCGTGTATTGCCCCCTTTAACACCAATGACAGATTGAAGTCTTTTGTGGTATTTGTGGATGAGGCTCTTTATCTTCTCAGATGGTTCCTCTTGGTAAAAAGCCTCCAGTTCCTGTAAATTCTTGGGCTGTCTTGTATGAACGGCACGTTTGAGATCTCCCCAGAGTGGCTCAATGATATTGAGGTCAGGAGACGGAGATGGCCGCTCCAGAACCTTCACTTTATTCTGCTGTAGCCAATGACAGGTGGACTTGGCCTTGTGTTTTGGATCATTGTCATGTTGGAATGTCCAAGTACGTCCCATGTGCAGCTTCCTGGCTGATGAATGCAAATGTTCCTCCGGTATTTTTTTTATAACATTCTACATTCATCTTGTCATCAATTTTGACCAAATTTCCTGTGCCTTTGTATCTCACACATCCCCAAAACATCAGCGATCCACCTCCGTGTTTCACAGTAGGAATGGTGGACCTTTCATCATAGGCCTTGTTGACTTCTCTCCAAATGTAGTGTTTATGGTTGTGGCCAAAAAGCTCAATTTTGGTCTCATCACTCCAAATGACTTTGTGCCTGAAGATTATGAGGCTTGTCTCTGTCCTGTTTGGCGTATTGTAAGCGGGATACTTTGTGACATTTGCGTAGTAATGAATTTCTTCTGGCGACTCGACCATGCAGCCCATCTTTCTTCAAGTGCCTCCTTATTGTGCATCTTGAAACAGCCACACCACATGTTTTCAGAGAGTCCTGTATTTCACCTAAAGTTATTTGTGGGTTTTTCTTTGCATCCCAAACAATTTTCTTGGCAGTTGTGGCTGAAATTTTAGTTGGTCTACCTGACCGTGGTTTGGTTTCAACAGAACCCCTCATTTTCCACTTCTTGATTAGAGTTTGAACATTGCTGATTGACATTCTCAATTCCTTGGATATCTTTTTATATCCCTTTCCTGTTTTATACAGTTCAACTACCTTTTTCCCTGCAGATCCTTTGACAATTATTTTTGCTTTCCCCATGACTCAGAATCCGGAAACGTCAGTGCAGCACTGGATGAAAGATGCAAGGGTCTGTCAGGAGTCCAGAAACTCATCGACCTTTTATACACACACACTAATTACAAGCCAACAGATCACAGGTGACACATTTGACTTTTATTTTGTGTTCTATTGGGTTTCTTTCTATGTAAAAATAGATATCCCATAGATGTGATCATAGAGGTGATCATCCCACAGATACACATATCCCGGTAGAATAGTTAAATATCACATACAGGATCAGTAAAAGTCCTGTTTCACTAAACACCTTATTGTGCAAAACTTGACCCCCAGATTGCCATTTTGGTGGGTCTTGCCCAATAAAGAACAAGTTTTCTCTAGCGCCACACTTCACCTGCATAGATCACAGGTGAGGATGGTTACCTTTAATAGCCATTCAAACCTCTTTGTTTCAACTTGTGTGCATGTTATCAGGCCAAAATCACCAGGGTATGTAAACTTTTGATCAGGGTCATTTGGGTAGTTTCTGTTGTGATTATTTGATAATAAATGGCTTCAGCCAAACACTGACCATGAGTGAGAGAAAAGTTTTTGTTTTTTATTTATATTCTCTGAAAAATGGCCAAGAAATCATAAATTCTGCCAGGGTATGTAGACTTATGAGCACAACTATATATATATATATACAGTGCTGAGCATAAATGAGTACACCCCAACAGATTTGTCAGAAAACTCTTACTTTCCTTTCGGTAACATTTTCTATGGGACACTATACTACAAAATCCTCCCACAAATGCGCCCATTGATTGCAACCGAGATTTTTTAATTTGCACACACAAAAAAAGTATTTTTCCTAACAAATTCATTCATGAATACATCCCAACGAAAGTCTAAAGCCCCGTACACACGGTACGATTGTTGGCCAACCGAGCGTCTGATTTTTTTCAAAAGGGCATCCGAAAATCTGACGTCAAGCCGTTGTCCGCCAAAAAAAATTTACTAGCCTGTCCTCCAACATTTGTTGGCGGAAAATTGGATAACAATTGTCAAAAACTAACGGTCAGATTTTAGGACAACAGCCTGTCAACAGACAATCCCCTGCCAACAATCGAACCGTGTGTACAAGGCTTTAGGAGCAAAGTTACATTTTAGACAACAAAATCCTAATTAGGAAAAATTCACAGGCGAGTGTAATTATTCATTAGAAACAGAAAGGGGCGTTATTTAACAAAGAAAACCCCGCCCATTTCATGATGTCAGCAGTGGCACCACATGGAAGAGAAATGTCACAAGGCCAGAGAAAGAAAATAATTCTTTTACACAAGAAAGGTGAAGGCTACAAGAAGATCAGCAAAAGTGATACAAAAATGTAACAGAGATGGAGCTGCAACCATCTCACAGAGACCTACAGGGAAGTTCTCACCTCGACAGGAGCGTCTTCTGATGAGAAGGGTTGAAGATAATCGCCATGCGAGGTCACTGCAGTTCGCTAAAGTAGAAAGCCGAACTGGGGCGATTGTTTCCCGTGACACAATAGATGATGAATTGCGTGTATGGGTGTCGTCTACGAAGGAAGCCTCTCCTAGAGCCCATGCACAAAAAAGCCCACCTAGAATTGGCCAGGGTCCGTGCTGAAAAAGAAGAAGACTACTGGGACTCTGTACTCTGGGGTGATGAGACCAAGATAAATGGTTTTGGAACTGATGGCTACAAAACTGTATGGCCTCCCAAAGGTGAGGAGTACCAAGAAAAATGCATGGTGCCTACTGTGAGACATGGTGGTGGCCTTGTCCTTCTGTGGGGCTGCATGTGTCGGGGAGCTGCATTTCATTGATGGGACCATGAATTCACAGATGTACTGCTCTATATTGATAGAGAAGATGCGACCATCACTCCGTGCTCCTGGGTCGTCGTGCACTTTTTCCAACATGGCGATGATCCAAAACACACATCTAAGGCCAACTGTTGTGTTTCTGGGGAAGAACCGGGTGAATGGGATTCAGTGGCCAAGTCTCCTGATCTGAACCCAATAGGGGAACACCTATGGGAAATTCCGAAGAGACGAGCATCGCTCTCCATCCAGCATCCAGGCTCTAAAAGAGGTCGTTCTTGAAGAATGGGGAAAAGAATCGATGTTGCGTTATGTCGCCGTTCATTCCATGCCTAGAAGACTTGGTGCCGTCCTCACAAATCATACAGAATACTAGACGGAGGAGTTTTTGTTGTGGGGGGGGGGAGTGGATTTACTTTTGCATCAACTAATTTGAGTAAAACTGAAGATTTTGTAATCTAAATTATGTTATTAACCCCTTCAATACCAGGCACATTCCCCCCTTCCTGCGCAGGACAATTTTCAGCTCTCAGCGCTGTCACACTTTGAATGACAATTACGCGGTCATGCTACACTGCATCCAAACTAAATTTTTATCATTTTCTTCCCACAAATAGCGCTTTCTTTTGGTGGTATTTGATCACCTCTGCAGTTTTTATCTTTTGCTAAACAAACTAAAAAAGACAGACAAAAAAAAGTTTTTGTTTCTGTTATAAAATATTGTTTTCTTCTTCACTGATGGTCACTGATGAGTTGGCACTGATAAGGTGGCACTGATAGGCACTGATGAGGAGGCACTAATATGTAGAATTGATGGGCACTGACAGGCAGCACTGATATGCAGCACTGATGGGAACTGATAAGTGGCACTGATGGGTACTAATAGGCAGCACTGATGGGCACTAATAGGCGGCACTGGTTTTCTTCTTCACTAACAGGCACTGATGAGGCTGCACTGATAGGCACTGATGAGTTGGCACTGATAAGGTGGCACTGTTGGGCACTGATGAGGAGGCACTAATATGTAGAATTGATGGGCAATGATAGGCGGCACTGATGGGAACTGATAGGTGGCACTGATGGGCACTAATAGGTGGCACTGATGGGCACTAATACGCGGCACTGATATGCGGCACTGATATGTAGCACTGATGGGCTCCGATAGGCACCACTGATATGCAGCACGGATGAGAACTGACAGGCGGCACTGATGGGCACTGATAGATGGCACTGATGGGCAGCACTGATGATGAGGTACTGACAGCCATTACTGATGGGCACTGATTGGCATCTGTGAAGAGCACTGACAGGCATTACTGATGGGCACTGATTGACACTTTGGTGGGCACTGACTGGCAGCTGATGGGCAGTGATTGGCAGATGTGGTGGGCACCTCTGATGGGGGCTGCACTGATAATCAATGTGCTGATTTTAAGCGCAGACCCCCCCCCCCCTGACAGGAGAGCCGCCGATCGGCTCTCCTGTCAGCGTAAACTGAGGAAAGCCGTTTACCGGCACTTCCTGGTTATACTCTGTGATTGGTCACAGCTGATCACGTGGTAAGGAGCCTCTGACAGAGGCTCTTTACCACGACCGGAGTTGTGGTGCATCAGAGTGACACACCACACCACCAATCGCCGTGCTGTGCGCCTCCTGTGGGCGTGCGATCGTGCCTTATCCTAGTGAAGTCAGGATAACCTAAAGTGGAGGGCCACCCTGAAAAAAAAAATTGCACCAAAAATCCTAAAAATATATAAAAAAATGTTTTTTAAACTTACCTGAACCCTTGTTGCTAGGCAGTCTTCCTAATCTGCCTCTTCCTATTCCGCGGCGTGTCCTGCTCCTCGGTGAGTGGCCCCGTTGCCTTCTGGGAACTGTGTGTGTGCAGTAGGAAACTGGCAGTGAAGCCGCAAGGCTCCACTGCCTGTTTCCCTTAGTTAGGATGGCGGTGCCGGGACCTGAGAGCCGAGGGACGGGTCGGCCACGGGCGGCCGACATCGTGGGCACCCAGGACAGGTAAGTCTACTTATTTAAAGTCAGCAGCTACAGTGTTTGTAGCTGCTGACTTTAAAAAAAAAAAAAATTTCGCTGGCCGGAATCCCGCTTTAACCACTTTGCGCACTTCATTCTGTTATATGGCGGATGGGAATTAGTGAACCTTATTTATATGTAATGAGCCAAAGAAATGTTCTATAAAACTCAATTTTGGCACAATGTTGGAAATTGTTCTCGTGTTCATTGAGATATCAAATCTTACTTTTCAAAAAGGGTGCACTCATCTCTGCTGAGCACTGTATATATATATATATATATTTTGTGTGTGTGTATATATATATATTTTTTAATATTTTTTTTTGGCAAAGTGGCAAAACCACAACTTGTATGCCATAAAAATGATTAGATATCCTGTTTCCATTCCTGTGCAGTCCAGTCCTATCCGCATTTTTTAAATGTCATCCAAAAATGTGCCCCCCCCGGGATCAATTGCTTCGCCATCAGTTAAAATATGGAATAACAATTGTCCCAATACACATCGCTGGCAATTATCCCAAAAACCCCCCCGGAAGAGCTCATCTTACTGCAGATGTTAAGGAGGCAAACTGATCCTCCGAATTTTAAGTCACAATATAGGCTTAACCCCGTCATTGCTGGATGAGATATTTAATGATATCAACTCTTATACTCTCCAATAGAAAGGTAACGTAGAGTGGAAATGTGGGGCTATACATACATCTCTGTTGGGTGCCGTACATTGTAGAAGTGTTTTACATGTGTAGCGCTTACCCCCGAAAGAGCCTCTGTTTTCTCAGGTCCCCCCACAATTCACCAGGCAGCCCCACTCTCTCCAACACACCGGGGGTTGAATATATACACAATACTACAATAACCAAGGAAATGCAAAAAACTACAATAATATGCTAACAAGTATGTAAAACAGCGGCAAAACAAAATATACCTTGAGGCCCCTAATCTGGCACTCAGAATGAAGCCCCTCCTAACCCCAGCATAGGTGCCAGAACGACGTCCTCAGTGGGCAATACTGTTCCTTTTAGGGTGTGGTAAGGTATGGCCAGCGGCCTCTCACCAACCTTTTGGGCATGGGTGCTCAACCTGTGGCCCCCCAGCTGTTGCGGAACTATGAGGCATTGCAAGGCTGCCAGTTACAAGCATGGCTCCCTCAGGCAGAGGCATGATGGGACGTAGTAGTTTCGTAGCAGCTGGGGGGCCGCTAGTTTGAGAACCTGCTCTAGGGCATGGGAGCTCAACCTGTGCCCCCCCCCCAGCTGTTGCGGAACTACAAGTCCAATGAGGCATTGCAAGGCTGACAGTTACAAGCATGATTGGACTTCAGCAACAGCTGGAAGGGCCACAGGTTGATCCCCCATGCCCTAGGGCAGGCAACCTCGGACCTCCAGCTGTTTTGACACTACAAGTACCATGAGACATTGCAAGACCCTGACAATCACAGGCATGACTCCTAGAGGCAGAGGCATGATGGGATTTGTAGTTTCACCACTAGCTGGAGTGCCGAGGTTGCCTCCCCCTGCCCTAGTGAGATGACCCCTCCCGCTGTCCGTCCAGGGCTCCATGAAGTCTGCTGCAGTGATTTCCTCCCCAACAATCAGGCAGAGACACCAGACTCGAAAGTGCTACTCGGCCTCTCTGCCTCCCTGACATGGTGTAAAACATCCTGGTAGCAGCCCCCTACGCAAGCTTTCTCCCTGTCAGAAACCATGAAATCAGGCCGAGACAGAAGTACAGTTAAATCACACTTGTTTAATAAAAAAAGTAAAAAGAACAAACTTAGTCAAAACATAGCCAAAGTTCAGTAACCGGAACGGATAGTCAGCCAAGCCAGAAGTCAGGGGTCAACGTAGTGGAACAGCAAGCAGGAACTGGAGCCAGAAGGGATGTCAGCACAGCAAGTCTTGAACAGGATCGCAGGAGATTGTTTCTGTGATGTTGACCAAGGCGAAGGCAGAGATCCTCTGGACTGGACGGCTTAAGTAGGCAGAACTGACGAGCAGGAAATCATCAACAGTTGAGTCACTGTGGAGAGAGATAGGAGCTGGCAATTAGCCGACAGCTGAGTGGGCAGCTCTGAGAAGGAAAGGATGAGCCCAGCCCTGACAGTCCCACAATGAGCCCCGGAAAAGTCCTTCCTTTCCCTCTCCACAGAGCCCCAGGATTGCTGGAAAATGTGGTTCCAAGGCCAATCTAAAACACAGGTTCAGTCTATCTGAAGACTGCATCCCCCAGCAGGCTCGTGTTGTCCCAGGATGCACAGCAACTCAGCTTCCTCTTCTTCTGTACTCCCGGGTGGTGGGTGGGCTTCCATGGGCTGCACACAGCCTTGCAGCTTCTGTATCCTCTCTACCCACAGAAAGGGTTCCCACCTCAAACCTGAACACATATGAATTACACGGGTTCTGAGGCTAATTATATGCAGATAAAATTAGCCCCACCAAGTGAGTTTAGTTACCACCTTAATTAGCCACAGAACCCGTGTCAATTATGTGTTCGGTTTTAAAGGGATGAGGTGGCAAACCCTACCCATAGCTGGGGGGAACAGGAGATGCAGGGGCGGCATCCACAACAGAAGCCCGGTCTGTGCTGCCAAACAGAGCAGTGCTGTGGCAGCAGCGTATAAGGGGCTGTGCATGCAAACATGTTGTCCCAGGATACACAGCCATTCAGCTTCTGTCCCTGACAGCTATAGCATGGGGGACAGAAGACACGAGGGACAGGAGACACGAGGGACAGGAGACACGAGGGACAGGAGACATGAGGGACAGGAGACACGAGGGACAGGAGACACAGGAGACATGAGGGACAGGAGACACGAGGGACAGGAGACACAGGAGACATGAGGGACAGGAGACACAGGAGACACGAGGGACAGGAGACACAAGGGACAGGAGAGACAGGAGGGACAGGAGAGACAGGAGGGACAGGAGACACGAGGGACAGGAGACACGAGGGACAGGAGACACGAGGGACAGGAGACACAGGAGACATGAGGGACAGGAGACACGAGGGACAGGAGACACGAGGGACAGGAGACATGAGGGACGGGAGACACGAGGGACGGGAGACATGAGGGACAGGAGACACGAGGGACAGGAAACAAGAGGGACAGGAGACACAGGAGACACGAGGGACAGGAGACACAGGAGACACGAGGGACAGGAGACATGAGGGACAGGAGACACGAGGGACAGGAGACATGAGGGACAGGAGACACGAGGGACAGGAGACACGAGGGACAGGAGACACGAGGGACAGGAGACACAGGAGACATGAGGGACAGGAGACACGAGAACAGGAGAGACAGGAGACACAAGGGACAGGAGACATAGGAGACACGAGGGACAGGAGACACAAGGGATAGGAGACATAGGAAACACGAGGGACAGAAGACACATGAGACACAAGGGACAGGAGACACGAGGGACAGGAGACACGGCAGTGGCATCTACAATAGTAGCCGGGACTCTGCTGCTAATCAGAGCAGTGCTGAGGACCAGGCAGCAGGGACCCGGGAATACACACCTCCGTGTATTCATCCCTTTTATGAGTTTTTCTGGAAGATAGACCATAAATACTGTACAAAGATGCATTAAAATCTTCTTCTCCTCTTCTCTCTTTTTTTATCTTCTCTCCTTTTTTCTTTTCTCATCTCTGTTCTATCTTTACCTTATTTTTCTTCCCTTAGCTCCTTATTCCTATTCTCTTCTCTCTTTTCCTCTCCTCTTCTCATCTCTCCTCCTCTCACCTCTCCTCTCCTCCTCTCTTCTACTCCTCTCCTCCTCTCTTCTCCTCCTCTCCTCTCCTCTACTCACCTCTCCTCTCCTTCTCTCACCTCTTCTCACTTCTTCTCTCCTCCTCTCATCTCTCTTTTCCTCTTCTCTTCTCACCTCTCCTCTCGTCCCTCTTCTCCTTTCCTCTCCTCCTCTCTTCTCCTTCTCTCCTCTCCTCTCCTCTTCTCACCTCTCCTCTCCTCCTCTCATCCCTCTTCTCCTCCTCTTCTCTCCTTCTCTCACCTCTCCTCTTCTCCTCCTCTCATCCCTCTTCTCCTCCTCTCCTCTCCTTCTCTCACCTCTCCTCTTCTCACTTCTCTCCTTCTCTCATCTCTCTTCTCCTCTTCTTGTCTCACCTCTCCTCTCATCCCTCTCCTCCTCTCACCTCTCCTCTCCTCCTCTCATCCCTCTTCTCCTCCTCTCCTCTCCTTCTCTCACCTCTCCTCTTCTCACCTCACCTCAGCTCTCTTCTCCTCCTCTCCTCTCCCCTCTCCTGTCCTCCTCTCATCTCTCCTTCTCTATCATCTCCTCTCCTCCTCTCTTCTTCTCCTCTCCTCTCCTCTTCTCATCTCTCCTCCTCTCACCTCTCCTCTCATCCCTCTTCTCTCCTCCTCTCACCTCTCCTCTCATCCCTCATCTCCTCTCCTCCTCTCTTCTCCTCCTCTCATCTCTCTTCTCCTCCTCGCCTCTCCTTCTCTCACCTCTCCTCTTCTCACTTCTTCTCTCCTTCTCTCATCTCTCTTATCCTCTTCTCGTCTTACCTCTCCTCTCATCCCTCCTCTCACCTCTCCTCTCCTCCTCTCTTCTCCTGCTCTCCTCTCTTCTTCTCACCTCTCCTCTCCTCCTCTCATCCCTCTTCTCCTCCTCTCCTTCTCTTACCTCTCCTCTCCTCATCTCACCTCTCCTCTCATCTCTCTTCTCCTCTCCTCTTCTCCTCTCACCTCTCCTGTCCTCCTCTCATCTCTCCTCCTCTATCCTCTCCTCCTCTCTTCTTCTCCTCTCCTCTTCTCATCTCTTCTTCTCCTCTCCTCTTTTCTTTTCCGCAAAAATGGAGACATCACTGCATGCAATCAATGTATTGATTATTAAATAAATACTACAAGAGGAGCTAAGTGGAGTGTGGCTGAGATTCTTTCATAGTTTCAGGTGAGAGCGGAGACTTCCCCAATCCTTGTGAGCAAGGCAGGGGCGGTGAAACGCGTCAATAAAGGGTGGCTTTTAGGTGGAGACATTACGGTATGCAATAAATGTATTGATTAATAAAAAAAAAATACAAGAGGAGCTAAGTGGAGTGAGGCTGAGATTCTTTCATAGTTTCAGGTGAGAGCGGAGACTTCCCCAATCCTTGTGAGCAAGGCAGGAGTGGTGAAACGCGTCAACAATGGGTGGCTCTTGGGTGGAGACATTGCTCGATGGGTCCAAAAATATGGTATTTAATGAGAATAGGAAGGTTTTATTTTAAAAAAATGTCATTAGCATATTAATGAAGGGAGGGAGGGAGGAGCCGGGAAAGGCCAAATATAAGAAAATTAAACTTCAGCTTTAAATGCGTAAAACTTTCCTGCCCTTTAAAAACATATTTTGCTATTAGACAGATGTAAATACCGTCATAAAAGTTGATATTTTGCGGGATAAACATTGATTCTATCGGAAAATGAAATGAGGTCAGTACGCTCCTCCTGTGTAGTCTCTGCAGATGAATGCCTCTGATAGAGAATAGAGGACGGCAGTCTCGGAATTCCTTCAATTATCTTCTGAATACAACGTGAGGCGGAATGCAGGATTGGTGCCGCTGGTGACGGTTCATTGGCTGCCTGTAACCTATACAGCCAACAGGCATTTCAAACAATACACTGAGAAATCATTTATCATAATTTGTGGGTCGCGGTTTTTATTGCTTCCCCCTCCGTAATCACCCCTCTTCACATCTGTGTTATGTTCTGGATTAAGGAAATTCGATTTTAAACACTTGTCTACCACGGTCCGCCTATAAAACGGCATAGTATATACACTATATTACCAAAAGTATTGGGACACCTGCCTTTACACGCACATGAACTTTAATGGCATCCCATGTCTTAGTCCGTAAGGGTTCAATATTGAGTTGGCTCCGCCCTTTGCAGCTATAACAGCTTCACCTCTTCTGGGAAGGCCGTCCACAAGGTTTAGGAGGGTGTCTATGGGAATGTTTGACCATTCTTCCAGAAGCTCATTTGTGAGGTCAGGTACTGATATTGGACGAGAAGGCCTGTCTTACAGTCTCTGCTCTCTAAATTATCCCAAAGGTGTTCTATGGGGTTGACGTTAGGACTCTGTGCAGGTCAGTCAAGTTCCTCCACCCCAAACTCGCTCCTCCATGTCTTTATGGACCTTGCTTTGTGCACTGGTCCAAACCATTTGGTGGAGGAGGTTTTAAGGTGTGGGGTTGTTTTTTCAGGGGTTGGGCTTGGCCCCTTAGTTCCAGTGAAGGGAACTCTTAAGACGTCAGCATACCTAGACATTATGGACAATTTCATGCTTTCAACTTTGTGAGAACTGTGAAGGCCAGTCAAGTACCTCCACCCCAAACTCGCTCATCGATGTCTTTATGAACCTTGCTTTGTGCACTGGTCCAAAGCATTTGGTGGAGAGGGGATTATGGTGTAAGGTTGTTTTTTCAGGGGTTGGGCTTGGCCCCTTAGTTCCAGTGAAGGGAACTCTTAAGACGGCAGCATACTAAGGCATTTTGGACAATTTCATGCTCCCAACTTTGTGGGAACTGTGAAGGCCAGTCAAGTTCCTCCACCCCAAACTCGCTCGTCCATGTCTTTATGGACCTTGCTTTGTGCACTGATCCAAACCATTTGGTGGAGAGGGGATTATGGCATGGGGTTGTTTTTTTAGGGGTTGGGATTGGCCCCCTAGTTCCAGTAAAGGGAACTCTTAAGGCGTCGCTTCCCAAGACATTTTGGACAATTTCATGCTCCCAACTTTGTGGGAACTGTGCAGACCAGTGAAGTTCCTCCACCCCAAACTCGCTCACCCATGTCTTTATGGACCTTGCTTTGTGCACTGGTGGGCACTTGTGTTGGAACAGGAAGGGGACGTCCCCAAACTGTTCCCACAAAGTTGGGTGCATAAAATTGTCCATTAAGAGTTCCCTTCACTGGTACTAAGGGGCCAATTCCAACCCCTGAAAAACAGCCTCCCACACCATAATCCCCCCTCCCCCCACACCATAATCCCCCCTCCACCAAATGGTTTGAATCAGTGCGCAAAGCAAGGACCATAAAGACATGGATGAGCGAGTTTGGGGTGGAGGAACTTGACTGGCCTGCACAGAGTCCTGGTGAAAAATGAAAAATGTAGAGCTAAAGGGTGAACATGTATGGCTGTATGCACATAATAAATAAGTGATGAGAAATCAGTCATACAAAAAATTGAAAGGGATGGAAATGTTAGCGATGAAAGTCCAATAAGTGTAAAAGTCCTGGGAAGGACCTGTGTGAGTCCACCATCAAATGGTGGCTAATCAGGGATGAAGTACACTGGCACTGTCCAGCATGTAGACCATCAGGGATGGTACATCTTCAACCAAAAGGAGAAGTATATCTACTCTTACCGGAACATGTGGACTTGAATGTCAGCGACAACGAGTCAGTAAAGCGAGGGTGCCAAGATCGGCAAATCGACAGATCTCCAAGGAACCCAAGACCTCCAAGGGGTGTGCAGGTAACCGCCAGACCGGAACTCGGATGTGGGGGACACCAAGGCTGGAACTCAGGCGTTGAAGGCCAGACTGGACGGTCAAAGAACTCTCGCCCGGAAGGTTAAGGAAAGAAAAAAATGCCTCCATATGGTGTAGGTGAAAAAAGTGTTTTTTTTCGTTATTATAAAAACCAGCATCGGTAAGAATAAAAACTGTGATCACAGAGTAAAAAAAAGAAGGGCAGTGGGGGAGCAAAAAGCTTCCCACATTGAACAAAGAACGCCTTTGGGATGAAGTAGAGACTGTGAGCCAGGCCTTCTCTCCCAACAACACAAAATGCTCTTCTGGAAGAACGGTCAAACATTCCCATAGACACCCTCCTAAACCTCGTGGACGGCCTTCCCAGAAGAGTTGAAGCTGTTATAGCTGCAAAGGGCGGTGCCAACTCAATATTGAACCCTACGGACTAATGCTGGGATGTCATTAAAGTTCATGTGCGTTTCAAAGTGAACTGGAGTAAATCCGTAATATTTCCCTTTGACTCTGCATATGTCCCGAAGCTCCCCCAGGGGATATCACTGGCTGTGGTCTCCAGGTTTCGTTACCTGGGAGTCGAGATACAGTTACCGATAAAATCGTACGTGTCGATTAACTTGGTGCCGGTATGGAAGCGTCTGAAGGAAAGTGCACAGACCTGGGCTAAATTACCCCTAAGCCTCTTGGGGCGAATCAACATATTTAAAATGATTTACCTGCCCAGGTTTCTGTACCTACTTTGGCATGCACCGGTATATATTCCTAAGAAATGGTTTATAGAAATAAATAAAACATTAGTCACTTTTCTGTGGGGACCTAAACCTGCCAGAATTTCTATGGAAACACTTCCCTTACCCATAAGGTCAGGCGGACTGGCTTTACCGAACCTCAGATATTATTACCTAGCTGCCCAATTAACACATGTGCATTGGTGGCACTTCCCACGGTTGAACATAGCATCGGTGGCCACTCAGGCAGCCCAGGTTCACTCGTACGAAGCACTAATCAATGTCCTATTTCGAAATGGGCCATATCCAAACAAGGGATCTAATATTTTGAAACTCTCATACAAAATATTTCATATATGTAATAAGTTAATAGGAGGATCTAGCTTAGCAGAATCTCCTAATGCGCCGCTGTGGCATAACCCGCAGCTCTCAGAAATAGCCAAGATTCCGGATGGAGCGTGTTGGGCCGTTTACGGGATAAAATATGCACATCAACTGTTTAGGTCTGGAATCTTTAGATCCTTTATAGATTTGAAGACTGAATATGACATACCTAATACCTTTTTTTTCAGATATCTACAGTTGAGACATGCCGTTAGGGCGCAATATGGCGGAGTTGAGGTAAATCTCTCCCCATCAGCACTGGAAAAACTCATTGCTGAAGCTGATCATACAAAATTGATCTCCAGATACTACTCAGCCCTGCTGCCATCTTCTTCTTTCGGGTTGGACAGGGTGGCTATACAGTGGAAAGCAGATATTCCATCCCTTACAGAGGAAACATGGCAGGAGGTACTGGACACTACGGTGTCATCAATGATCGCGGCTAAAGACAAAATGCTTCAATTCAATTACCTACATAGGATGTATTACACCCCAAAAAGACTGCACAGAATGGGAGGGAGGGATTCCCCGGAATGCCCCCGCTGCAAAGCGGAGGAGGGAGATTTCTTCCATATGGTGTGGCAATGCCCCCAGATCACGGTTTACTGGGGGAAGATCCTCGCATATATGGAGGAAAAGCTTGAACTCCCTAATATATATTCTCCGGCCAGGTGTCTTCTTGGAGACCTGGAGATGGAGGAGCTTTCTGCATCACAGAAGACCCTTCTGCGCATATTATTTTGTTATGCCAAGAAGGCTCTGGCCCTCAAATGGAGGGAGCAGAACCCTCCCTCTCTAGAGGACTGGTTGAAATTAGTTAACAGTGCCCTTCCAATGTATAAACTCACTTACCAGGCTAGAGGAAGTAATAAAAAGTTCAACAAAATTTGGGGGAAATGGATCACAAATATATCAGGAGAAACTGATGTATAAAAGTTTCTTGGTTTAAAAAAAAAAAATGTGTATGAGAAGGTAGGATAGTAGTGTGGCATGAACCAAACCTATGCTAAAGATTTAATAATAAAACACACAGAACTGTTGGAAATGTAAGGGACCAACCAAAGAAATAGTACAATGATACATATGAGCAATGTTTTTTGTTTCTTTTATTTAATAAAAATGCATTATTATTTGTGAGGCTAACAAATATTGGATATAGACGGATGTTTCCAGTTTACTGCATATTGTAATATAAGCAATTGTACTGTAAAAGTAAAATGTGACATAAAGATGTAAAAACCTGCGAACTTCAATAAAATTTACCCTTTAAAAAAAAAAAAAAGTTCATGTGCGTGTAAAGGCAGGCGTCCCAATACTTTTGGTAATATAGTGTGTTTGCAGATTTTTTTTTTTTTTATCAATTAGGGACCATGGCCAGAATTGTTGCAAGTCCCATAAGGCCAGACAGCAGCAGGCTAGACATTTTAGGAAGGTTTATGAAGAGTTGAGGACGGTGAAGATAACGGAGTCACACACTCCTTCCAGGTCCGCCAAGTAAACATCGAGTTCCGACTCTTCTGCCAGCTTGGCCCGTTCGCCTTTTTCACATCTCCATGCTGGACGTCTTCTTCTATTTGGTGACATCGATAAGATGAAAGGCCGGTCACTGACTAGGGTGTCTTCTCAAAGGGTTTACAATGCGCTCTTCCAGGATTGTGTATGTTATGTTATGTGTGCCTTCCTTATGTGGGACGTACAAGGCACCGTTTACAGTGCTCCTACGACAAATGTTTATATAGCGCCCCCATATACTATAGCCCCGTACAGCATATGTTTTACAAACAAAGGTAAACACTACAGATGGGGTGTCAACTTTTATATGGCCGGGAGCAGTCAGATCCAAACAACCTTTGTCCATGCGTGTCAATGTTCTGAAACCCCAGATTGTATGTATAGTTTATAATGAGATAAGTACATGAGGGCCACCTACAGCTAGATCCGATCATTACACTCACATGCTCTGCTTCCTACAACAACAAATATCTGAACCAGCAAAGGGGAAAGATATATATATATATATTGCTCGGTAACACAAATTGCTAATCAGCCAATCACACGGCAGCAACTCAATGCTTTTAGGCATCTAGACGTGGGGAAGACGACTTGCTAAAGTTCAAACCGAGCATCAGAACGGGAAAGAAAGGAAGTGACTTTTGAACGTGGCATGGTTGTTGGTGGCAGACGGGCCGGTCTGAGTGTTTCTGGGATTTTCACGCACAACCATCTCTCGGGTTTACAGAGAATGGTGGGAAAAAGAGAAAATATCCAGTGAGCGGCAGTTGTGTGGAGGAAAATGCCTTGTTGATGTCAGAGGAGGATGGGCAGACTGGTTCCAGATGATAGAAAGACAACAGTAACTCAAATAATCACTCGTTACACCCAAGGTATGCAGAATACCATCTCTGAACGCACAACACATCCAACCTTGAGGCAGATGGGCTACAGCAGCAGAAGACCACACCGGGTGCCACTCCTGTCAGCTAAGAGCAGGAAACTGAGGCTACGATTGGCACAGGGTGTTAGTTAGTTTTCCCCCCACACATAGCGTTTTACTTTTAGGCCATAAAGTTGAATTTTGGTCTCATGTGACCAGATCACCTTCTTCCACATGTTTGCTGTGTCCTCCACATGGCTTCTCACAAACTACAAACAGGACTTCTTATGACTTTCTTTCACCAATGTCTTTCTTCTTGTCACTCTTCCATAAAGGGCAGATTTGTGGAGAACACGACAAATAGTTGTCCTGTGGACAGATTCTCCCACCTGAGCTGTGGATCTCTGCAGCTCCTCCAGAGTTACCATGGACCTCTTGGCTCTTCTCTGATGAATGCTCTCCTTGCCCGGCCGGTCAGTTTAGGTGGACGGCCATGTCTTGGTAGGTTGGCAGTTGTGCCATACTCTTTCCATTTTCAGATGATGGATTGAACAGAACTCCGTGAGATGTTCAAAGCTTGGGAGATTTTTTTTTATAACCTAACCCTCCTTTATACTTCTCCACAACTTTATCCCTGACCTGTCTGGTGTGTTCCTTGGCCTTCATGATGCTGTTTGCTCACTGAGGTTCTCTAAAAAACCTCTGAGGGCTTCACAGAACAGCTGTCTTTACACTGAGATTAAATGACACACAGGTGGACTTTATTTACTAATTAGGTGACTTCTGAAGGCAATTGGTTCCACTAGATCTTAGTTAGGGGTATCAGAGTAAAGGGGGCTGAATACAAATGCGCCCCCCCCAGTGCTCAAATAGTTAGGATGAGATGGCGCATGATTCCTCTATGTGAATACTGACGCGTTTCGACCCCACCGGGTCTTCTTCAGAGGATTTTTTTGAGCTGCAGGAATGTTAACATGTGTTGAAATTCATAGTTGCAATCAACAAATACCAAGAGAAAAAAGAAAGAACAATAATAATAAACATTTTTGTTGTATAGTTACCGATCACATTATAATAGGCGATGTTTATTGGAACCTCTAAAGGAGGGCCCCTTAGCTTGATCCAAGAGTTCCCGAGTGGCTTGTACAATCACAGGATGGAGCCAACTGTCCGTACGCGTCTTGCGAGGAGCCACACTACAGGCAATCCCAAAAACCTAGGGAGGAGCCAACAGGGGCGGATATGCCGTGCCTGCAGTGGGGATATTGTACTTTCAATATTCAATATTAAATGGTAAAGGATGTAAAGGGAGGTAAAAAAAAAAGGGGCGAAGACAGCGGAAGAGTATGGGGGTATATATGTATGTTTGATTTGAGTATCTGTGATAGTTTACTTTAATACTGGTCCATATCATGCCCCCTTAAAAACAACTAGTAATATGAAATTGTTCTCACCACCAATCTTCAATCAGTGCTTCGGCTGCATGGCCGCCTAGGTGGAGCATTGGGGATCAAGACAAGATCCTCAAAATGTTCCATCCCTTTATATAGGAGGTGTCATACCTTTAATGCATTATCCTAATAGTATGCAGGTGCTGGGGGTCCGCCTATTCTATTGTCCTCACTGGCAGGGACAGTGTCACATGGCGGCACTCCATGTGTGGCTTCCCCAGTGTTCCCGGAAGACGGCTGTCCCGGTATTACCGTCATACCTGCAATATAAAGAAGAAGAAAGGTCTGCAACATGAAGAAGAAGAGCGACCTGCAACATAAAGAAGAAGAAAGGCCTGGAACATGAAGAACAAGAGGGACCTGCAACATGAAGAAGAAGAAAGGTCTGCGACATGAAGAAGAAGAAAGGTCTGCAACATGAAGAAGAAGAAAGGCCTGGAACATGAAGAACAAGAGGGACCTGCAACATGAAGAAGAAGAAAGGTCTGCGACATGAAGAAGAAGAAAGGTCTGCAACATGAAGAAGAAGAAAGGTCTGCAACATGAAGAAGAAGAGCGACCTACAACATAAAGAAGGAGAAAGGCCTGGAACATGCAGAAGAAGAGCGACCTGCAACATGAAGAAGAAGAAAGGTCTGCGACATGAAGAAGAAGAAAGGTCTGCAACATGAAGAAGAAGAAAGGTCTGCAACATGAAGAAGAAGAAAGGTCTGCAACATGAAGAAGAAGAGCGACCTGCAACATAAAGAAGAAAGGTCTGCAACATAAAGAAGAAGAAAGGTCTGCAACATGAAGAAGAAGAGGGACCTGCAACATGAAGAAGGAGAAAGGCCTAGAACATTAAGAAGAAGAGGGACCTGCAACATGAAGAAGGAGAAAGGCCTAGAACATGAAGAAGAAGAGGGACCTGCAACATGAAGAAGGAGAAAGGTCTAGAACATGAAGAAGAAGAAAAGTTTGCAACATGAAGAAGAAGAGCGACCTGCAACATAAAGAAGAAGAAAGGTCTGCAACATAAAGAAGAAGAAGGGTCTGCAACATGAAGAAGAAGAGGGACCTGCAACATGAAGAAGGAGAAAGGCCTAGAACATGAAGAAGAAGAGGGACCTGCAACATGAAGAAGGAGAAAGGCCTAGAACATGAAGAAGAAGAGGAACCTGCAACATGAAGAAGAAGAAAGGTCTGCAACATGAAGAAGAAGAGCGACCTGCAACATAAAGAAGGAGAAAGGCCTGGAACATGAAGAAGAAGAGGGACCTGCAACATGAAGAAGGAGAAAGGTCTAGAACATGAAGAAGAAGAAAAGTTTGCAACATGAAGAAGAAGAGAGACCTGCAACATAAAGAAGAAGAAAGGTCTGCAACATAAAGAAGAAGAAAGGTCTGCAACATGAAGAAGAAGAGGGACCTGCAACATGAAGAAGGAGAAAGGCCTAGAACATGAAGAAGAAGAGGGACCTGCAACATGAAGAAGGAGAAAGGCCTAGAACATGAAGAAGAAGAGGGACCTGCAACATGAAGAAGGAGAAAGGCCGGCAACATGAAGAAGAAGAGGGACCTGCAACATGAAGAAGAAGAAAAGTTTGCAACATGAAGAAGAAGAGCGACCTGCAACATGAAGAAGAAGAAAAGTTTGCAACATGAAGAAGAAGAGCGACCTGCAACATAAAGAAGAAGAAAGGTCTGCAACATAAATAAGGAGAAAGGTTTGCAACATGAAGAAGGAGAAAGGCCTGGAACATGAAGAAGAGGGACCTGCAACATGAAGAAGAAGAAGGGCCTGCAATGTGAAGAAAATAAAATAAAGACCTGCAACATGAAGAGGAGGGACCTGCAACATGAAAATATAAGGGCCTGCAACATGAAGGAGAATAAGGGCTTACAACATGAAGAAGACCAAGGGCCTTCAATATGAAGGAGAATAAGGAATTCCACATGCGTTGTAATACAGAGGGAATAGCATAAACTAGCAAACTGATGTATTTTTTTAGCAGTCTATAGAGCACTCACCCCCAAGTTCCTGCACCTTTCTTCCCCTCAGACAGACAATCTCCCTCTTAGTAATACTATCTTTCTTTTCTTATAACCCATGCATTATTCATGCCAACTGCATCCCTGCACTGGATTGTACTTGCCTTTCTATAAAACTCATCTCTCCTTTTTGCACTTCTGCATGCTGCTGGCTGGACAATGCAGGAAGGAGGTGGGTGGAGCTAATCGGTAGGCGCAGAGAAGGAGAAAGTTAAACCCCCCCCGCTGTGAATGCTGGGGTCTCTGCCTCTCCCCTCCTCATGATATCACTGGTTGCTAGACGCCAGACGGGCAACGGCTAGCAACCATTTGGGTACTGAGCCAGCGGCTCATGTAAAAGGGGGTCTCACCAGCCAGGGGTCCACCACAGGCTGTCAGTGAGTGACAGCAGCGATGTGAGGGATACTTTAGGGGGCATCAGATCAGTCCAGGGCCAGGGGGCAATTCCAGGACACTGTATGTGAAGGTGCCCGGGATGGCCTCCCACTGCTAGACGCTTGACCATGCCCACAATTTACGTGACGGGCACGGTCAAGCGTCTAGCAGTCTGAAGTTCAAAAGTTGGGAGGTATGTAGAAAGTCAAGTCAAGTCTAGTCTACCTTCATTTATCTGACCTTCAGGAGGCCAACTCCCAGGTATTGGCTTAGATGTGTGAGGACAATTTCAGCCTAATTGTCACTCTGTTTAAGCTCCACAATGGAGCATGTTGTAGACCCCAGGCCTTCTTCATATTGCAGGCCCTTTTTTTTTTCTTGTTGCAGGCCCTTGTTCTTCATCTTGCAGGCCCTTCTTCTTCTTCATGCTGCAGGCCCTTCTTCTTCTTCATGCTGCAGGCCCTTCTTCTTCTTCATGCTGCAGGCCCTTCTTCTTCTTCATGCTGCAGGCCCTACTTCTTCTTCATCTTGCAGGCCCTTCTTCTTCTTCATGCTGCAGGCCCTTATTCTACTTCACAATGCAGGTCTTTAGTCTTCTCCTTGTTACAGGCCCTTTATTATCCTTTATGTTACAGGCCCTTGTTCTTTTTTTACCAGTCTAAAGCAGTGCCAAACAGACACGCAGAGGAGTAATGGTGGTGAAGCCAAAGATTGTCTTAGAAACTTTTCTAGCAAAGGACATGAATGAGAGACTGCAGACAATTTTATGAAATGAAACAAAGGTGGGGCAGGTGAAGGTTACTCAAGATCAGTAATAGGTCATTAGAAGCATATCCAACAACCCAACTGTGTATTACACACCACCACCACCAGAGGCAACCAGACTTAGGAGCTTTATGTCTTCCAACAGTCCACTCAACGGCATAATGCGCCAATGGATATGGTATGTTTTACCATATAATAATAATAATAATGGGCATACTCGGTACACATAGAGAAAGATAGGCTGCTAATGGTTGGCTGAGGAATCTCCAGGCTATGCAGGGCCATCTTTAATATTGATTGGACCCGGGGTAA
This sequence comes from Lithobates clamitans, assembly GCA_037952925.1. Lineage (NCBI taxonomy): Eukaryota > Metazoa > Chordata > Amphibia > Anura > Ranidae > Lithobates > Lithobates clamitans. Next base: position 155,055 of record JBBGZY010001543.1, read on the forward strand.
ACATTTTCCTGGGCCTTCCCGAATTCCACTTATCAACTATTTGCGGGCAGTGCAGGTTCAAGGGGCAGCTGCTTTGGGCCCCACAACAATGATTGGGCCGGGGGCAGCTGCCCCTTTTGCCCTGTGTTAAAGATGGCCCTGAGCCTAACTCCTTAATGGGGCCACCAGCCAGGATGCTCGGGGGGGGGGGTTGACCCCCATATTCCTCCCCTTATCTATGCCCCTGTACAAATAGGTGAGACAGAATAGGACAATCACCCTGCTGTATAACCCCCCCCCCCCCCACTAATCAGGAAGTACAGCATGGATTTGTAACAAGGAAACACAATTATAAACCACAGAAGTGAGGTTATTGGAATGTAACCATGCGGTTATTCGTGCAAATGGCTATCACAGCTACCAAATATGAAAGCCTTTAGATTTCTTTTGGTGTTGATCATTGGTGGGATGTGGTCAACTTTTTTTTTTTTTTTTACAGTCTTGTTATATTGGTTCCTTTGGACAATAATACTTTGATGCCCTCCAGATAAGATTGTGTTAACTGCTGTCCACTAACTCTTCCAAATCTCCGGTTAAATAAGATCCTCTGAGGGTCTGTAAAAGGGGCTTTAATTTTTAAGAGAAAAGTCAACAGGAAGCCCAGCGTACCATTTCCAGGTGACATCATTGTCTCCTCCACAAACTCCTTTTATCTGCCACCCACTGAAGACCATTCCAAATAAAAGCCCCCAGGACCCCCGCTGAGAGGAAAGGCACACCGTGTGATCTTCAAACAGCTGCCATAATGACTACGACCCTTAACCAGATGAGAACTGAATGACTCGGAATACCTCTTTTACTGTAACAATCGATTCTCCCGCCCTTCACCATTCCTGGATTCTAGAGATAATCATTATCCTAATCGACATTGTTCTGTTCAAGTCTTGTATTTGCTCAAAGCTCTATCATTCTACGGGTTTAAAATTTTGAACTTTTTTTTAATTTTATTTTAATGATACATTTATTTTATAAATTATTACTAAAAATATTTATTTATTCATAAATTATTACAAAAAAATACACTTCAGTTGGAATAATATATTCAGTCACCACTGAGCTTTAATCGCTTGATACAAATATAGTAACTGCCATTGATAAGGTGGTCAGAAGTCACTTGGCCAATCAAATGTCTGGCCAATCAAATGTCTGGGCTCGCAGCTTCTGAGTGCGCTATTGTTGGGCCTCATTCATACGGCATTTAACTCACACCTGTTGCAATAATCCAGCGTATTCCCGCGTGCGGCTGGATTCATGGTGGATGTGAATAATTGAAGAAATGATGGGCTGACAGTGGCTGCAGCTGTCACTGGGTGTTTGGAGGTAATCACACATGCAGAGATTACCTGTAATTAGGGACAGATGATCCCCCCCCCCCTGGACACACAGCTGTTTGCATCTCTGGAAGATCATCTGTCCCTAATTACAGGTAATCACTGCATGTGTGATTACCTCCAAACACCCAATGACAGCTGCAGTCGCTGTCAGCCTGTCATTGCTTTGTACAGGTTGAGCAGCCAAAGCTAGTTGCATTTGCAAGCCTGTGCAACCCCCTTGTGATTCCAGCGGCAGAAACACTGTGAATTACAGTAGGTCTGGTTCATACTACTGCATCTTCTGCATCGCACATGCATTCCTGCTCGTCACCTGCAGGGAAGCCCCATTCATTTCACAGGGCTGCCCTACCTGGGAGAAACACGGAAAAGAAGTCTCTGAACCTTTTCCAAAATCCTGTCTTAGCACCATGCGGTTGTGTCTGGGGTGTGCTAAGTACAGAGTGCAGAGTTCAGGAGCGCGTTATGTACAGAGCGAAGAGTTGAGGAGATCACTACGTATCGAGTGCAGAGTTCAGAAGTGCACTATGTACAGAGTGCAGTGTTTAGGGGTGCACTACATACAGAGTGGAGAGTTCTGGAGTGCGCTACGTACAGAGTGCAGAGTTCAGGAGATCGCTACGTGCAGAGTTCAGAATTGCACTGTGTACAGAGTGCAGGGTTTAGCGGCGCACTACATACAGAGTGCAGAGTTCAGGAGATCACTACGTACAGAGTTCAGAGTTGCACTATGTACAGAGTGCAGAGATTAGGGGTGCACTACATACAGAGTGGAGAGTTCTGGAGTGCGCTACGTACAGAGTGCAGAGTTCAGGAGATCGCTACGTACAGAGTGCAGAGTTCAGAAGTGCACTGTGTACAGAGTGCAGGGTTTAGGGGTGCACTACATACAGAGTGCAGAGTTTAGGGGTGCACTACATACAGAGTGCAAAGTTCAGGAGTGCGCTATGTACAGAGTTCAGGAGATCGCTACGTAGAGTGGAGAGTTCTGGAGTGCGCTACGTACAGAGTGCAGAGTTCAGGAGATCGCTATGTACAGAGTGCAGAGTTCAAGAATGTGCTACGTACAGAGTGCAAAGTTCAGGAGATCGCTACGTACAGAGTGCAGAGTTCAGAAGTGCACTGTGTACAGAGTGCAGAGTTCAGTAGTGCGCTACGAACAGAGTGCAGAGTTCAGGAGATCGCTACGTACAGAGTGCAGAGTTCCGAAGTGCACTTTGTACAGAGTGCAGGGTTTAGGGGTGCACTACATACAGAGTGCAGAGTTCAGGAGTGCGCTACGTACAGAGTACAGAGTTCAGAAGTGCACTGTGTACAGAGTGCAGGATTTAGGGGTGCACTAATACAGAGTGCAGAGTTCAGGAGATCACTACGTACAGAGTGCAGAGTTCAGAGGTGACCGTGCACTACATACAGAGTGCAGAGTTCAGGAGTGCACTATTATTATTATTATTATTATATAGGATTTATATAGCGCCAACAGTTTATGCAGCGCTTTACACTATGCAGAGTTCAGAGGAGCACTATATACAGAGTGCAGGGTTTAGGGGTGCACTACATACAGAGTGCAGAGTTTAGGGGTGCGCTACGTACAGAGTGCAGAGTTCGGGAGATCGCTATGTACAGAGTGCAGAGTTCAGGAGTGCGCTAAGTACAGAGTGCAGAGTTCAAGAGATCGCTACGTACAGAGTGCAGAGTTCAGAAGTGCACTGTGTACAGAGTGCAGGGTTTAGGGGTTCACTACATACAGAGTGCAGAGTTCAGGAGATCTCTACATACAGAGTGCAGAGTTCAGAGGTGACCGTGCACTACATACAGAGTGCAGAGTTCAGAAGTGCACTGTGTACAGAGTGCAGGGTTTAGGGGTTCACTACATACAGAGTGCAGAGTTCAGGAGATCTCTACATACAGAGTGCAGAGTTCAGAGGTGACCGTGCACTACATACAGAGTGCAGAGTTCAGGAGTGCACTATTATTATTATTATTATATAGGATTTATATAGCGCCAACAGTTTATGCAGCGCTTTACACTATGTACATAGGGCAGGGTTCAGGATTACGCTACATACAGATGGTGGGGTTTAGGGGTGCACTATGCACAGTGTGCAATCCCTAACCCCTGTGTTTACAAATCAGAGCGGAGGGTCAGAGCCGGAGGTCTTGAGTGGAGATTCTCCATGCTCTGGCAGCAAAACTGGGTGCATGAGCCACATGACAAGGCCTGGCGGTGTTTGACATACACTATATTGTCAAAAGTATTGGGACGCCTGCCTTTACACGCACATGAACTTTAATGACATCCCAGTCTTAGTCCGTAGCGTTCAATATTGAGTTGGCTCACCCTTTGCAGCCATAACAGCTTCAACTCTTCTGGGAAGGCCGTCCACAAGGTTTAGGAGGGTGTCTATGGGAATGTTTGACCATTCTTCCAGAAGAGCATTTGTGAGGTCAGGCACTGATGTTGGACGAGAAGGCCTGGCTCGCAGTCTCCGCTCTGAATCATCCCAAAAGTGTTCTATCGGGTTGAGGTCAGGACTCTGTGCAGGTCAGTCAAGTTCCTCCACCCCAAACTTGCTCATCCATGTCTTTATGGACCTTGCTTTGTGCACTGGTCCAAATCATTTGGTGGAGGGGGGATTATGGGGTGGGGGTTGTTTTTTAGGGGTTGGGCTTGGCCTCTTAGTTCCAGTGAAGGGAACTCTTAAGGCGTCAGCATACCAAGACATTTTGGACAATTTCATGCTCCCAACTTTGTGGGAACAGTTTGGGGACGGCCCCTTCCTGTTCCAACAAGTTCTGACCTCAACCCGATAGAACACCTGTGTGTGTAAAGGAAGGTGTCCCAATACTTTTGGTAATACAGTGTATGTGTTATAATGGCTTTTTGTTTTTGTAAAGTAATAAACATATTATACTTACCTGCACTGTACAATGCTATTGCGCAGAGCAGCCTGATCCTCCTCTTCTGGGGTCCCCCTGCTCTTGGCTTTTTCCCATTCTGCATGCGCCACCATAGCAAGCCACTTGATATAAGGACACCCGTGCAGGCTCGCTCTCGAGCCAGGGTTGTGTGCATCCATAGACTTACACAGCGCAATTCAGCCCCGCCCCCTGCTCCCTCCTCACAGGATTTGAGTGACAGCAACAGGAGCCAATGGCTCCCACTGCTGCCTGTGTGTCCTGTGAGGAGGGAGAGAGAGAAACCAGAACTGCTGCAGATGGAGATGGGCACAACGCTGGATCGATATAAAGGGAGGTGGGGGGGGGCAGCACAATTACTAGAACTTTTTTTTATGATTTTGCAGGGAATGCATTAAGGGGAAAAAACACTTTAATTAAAATGACATGTTCTAGACCTCAGGTCTACTTTAAGAGATGGATTGATTCATTAGCAAATACACCGACAGCCACTAGAGGCAGACTCTATAACTGTACAGAAATTACAGCTATAGAAATATGGAACAGCAATATAAAGTCAGATCAAAAAGTGGTTTCTGACAAACACTGGAATAAGAAAGCAAGCCGTGATAGAAATGCCCATGAGCTGCTCTGTACACACAGACTGTTCTCTGTTTAGTAAACCTGCATTAGAAATCCTTTGTGTAATGGGATCCGGGGATCATTGTTACATTGTTACTTTCTCTGTGTTTTCTTCACCCCCCGGGATCCTCTTATTTATGTCTGATGGGAAAGTGAAGGCACTAAACGCCCTCCTCCCATATCTTCAGGTGTCATCCTAGACCACCAATCACCTCCTAGCCTGATCGCTGTCACCTGTGACCCCCCCCCCCCCCCCGGCATGATTTGTGACAAGTGACAACACTTAACGAGCGATAGAAACATTATCTGGATGGGCTATAATATACCGTGACGGTGAGATGTCATTAGCGGCACGCAATGTGGTGATGAGCTGAGTTAAGTTACAATACAAACTTCACATACAGGAGGGGGGGGGGGGGGGCGGCTGCCCTGGGCACGGTGCAGATTTGGGGGAGTTGTGCTAGAAGGGGTGATTTGGAGGGGGGATTTGTACTAGGAGGGTGGATTTCTGTTAGGGAGGGAGATTTGGGTGAGGGGGTTGTGCTAGTAGGGATGATTGGGGGGTTTGTGCTAGGAGGGGACATTTGGGGGGGGATTAATGCTAAAAGAAGGGATTTGGGGGAGGATTTGCGCTGGGAGTGGGGGAGGGGATTTATGCTCAGAGGGGAAATTGTAGAGGTAGAGGTTTGGTGCTAGGGGACTTGGGCTGAGAGGAGGGATTTGTACTGGAAGAGGGAAAGTTCTTGTTTGTGGAGAATTTTGACTTGCAAAGAGAATTCATGGAGTAAGTGTGAAGATTAGTGCTCAACTTTTTTTGGGGGGAGGGAATTTTTGCTGACACATAGTGCTCGTACACTGGGGGGGGGGCGTTTGCCATCTTTGCGACACAGCCCCCATACACAACAAACTGCGATGCTCTGTGTGTTCTGACACCTTTCTATCAGAACCAGCATTACCTTTATCAGCAACCTGAGCTCCAGTAGCTCTTCTATTGGATGGGACTTCATTAGCCAGCCTTCCCTCCCCCACCTCCATCAATAAGCCTTCCCTCCCCCACCTCAATCAATGAGCCTTCCCTCCCCACCTCCATCAATGAGCCTTACCTTCCCCACCTCCATCAATGAGCCTTCCTTCCCCACCTCCATCAATGAGCCTTCCCTCCCCACCTCCATCAATGATCCTTCCCTCCCCACCTCCATCAATGAGCCTTCCCTCCCTACCTCCATCAATGAGCCTTCCCTCTCCACCTCCATCAACGAGCCTTACCTTCCCACCTCCATCAACGAGCCTTCCCTCATCACCTCCATCAACGAGCCTTCCCCCTCCACCTCCATCAATGAGCCTTCCCTCCCCCACCTCCATCAATGAGCCTTCCCTCCCCACCTCCATCAACGAGCCTTCCCTCCTCACCTCCATCAATGAGCCTTCCCTCCCCCACCTCCATCAATGAGCCTTCCCTCCCCCACCTCCATCAATAAGCTTTCCCTCCTCACCTCCATCAATGAGCCTTCCCTCCCCCACCTCCATCAATGAGCCTTCCCTTCCCCACCTCCATCAATGAGCTTTCCCTCCTCACCTCCATCAATGAGCCTTACCTTCCCCACCTCCATCAATGAGCCTTCCTTCCCCCACCTCCATCAATGAGCCTCCCCTCCCCACCTCCATCAATGAGCCTTCCCTCCCCACCTCCATCAACGAGCCTTCCCTCATCACCTCCATCAATGAGCCTCCCCCTCCACCTCCATCAATGAGCCTTCCCTCCTCCACCTCCATCAATGAGCCTTCCCTCCCCACCTCCATCAACGAGCCTTCCCTCCCCACCTCCATCAATGAGCCTTCCCTCCCCACCTCCATCAACGAGCCTTCCCTCCTCACCTCCATCAATGAGCCTTCCCTCCCCCACCTCCATCAATGAGCCTTCCCTCCCCACCTCCATCTATGAGCCTTCCCTCCCCATCTCCATCAATGAGCCTTCCCTCCCCACCTCCATCAATGAGCCTTCCCTCCCCACCTCCATCAATGAGCCTTCCCTCCCCCACCTCCATCAATGAGCTTTCCCTCATCACCTCCATCAACTAGCCTTACCTTCCCACTGCCATCAATGAGCCTTCCCTCCCCCACCTCCATCAATGAGCCTTCCCTCCCCCACCTCCATCAATGAGCCTTCCCTCCCCACCTCCATCAATGAGCCTTCCCTCCCCCACCTCCATCAATGAGCCTTCCCTCCCCACCTCCATCAATGAGCCTTCCCTCCCCTACCTCCATCAATGAGCCTTCCCTCCTCACCTCCATCAATGAGCCTTCCCTCCCCCACCTCCATCAATGAGCCTTCCCTCCCCACCTCCATCAATGAGCCTTCCCTCCCCACCTCCATCAATGAGCCTTCCCTCCCCCACCTCCATCAATGAGCCTTCCCTCCCCACCTCCATCAATGAGCCTTCCCTCTCCCACCTCCATCAATGAGCCTTCCCTCCCCACCTCCATGACCCTGTTGCCGGTTTTCCTTCCTTGGACCACTTTGGTCAGCCCTAACCACTGCAGACCGGGAACATCAGACAAAAGCTGCAGTTTTGGAGTTGCTCTGACCCCGTTGTCCAGACATTACAATTTGGTCCTTGTCAGAGTCCCTCAGATCCAATTTTTCTGCTTTTAACACTTCAACTTCAGGGACAATATGTTCACTTTCTGCCTCTAATATATCCCACCCTCTTTCAGATGTCATTGTAATGAGATAATCAATGTTATTCCCTTAACCTGTAACTGGTCATAACGCTATAGCTGGTCAGTGTATATGTCAAACAGTGCAGTCAGCACCATTGTTTAACAAAGGCAATACCAACTACAACCAACTCAATTGTTTTGTCTTCAATAAATATGACCAGACCAGGATTAAATCGATATCAGGCTTTACAATGAACAAGTTTTCAGTCTTTAGAAAGTTTCCCAATAATTTAATCATCTCACATCCACACCAACACCTGCGCCAATTTCCGATCCTATATATAGAAGCCGCGGGATATGTCTAGAGGAACCGCGTCCGACCCTCGCTGGAAAATATTCACGTTTACAGTCACATTTCGGGTGAATGGTTGTCAGACAACACGTTATCAGGCTGCACAGAGATATTCCTCTGGGACGTCAAAAATGTGTCGCAGGAAGACAGTCCAGAAAACCGCGTCCTCCTCATTCCTAAACCGCGTCCATTATATTCCCATATCTGTTCATAACAAACACTCACCTGTAGAGCAGAAAATACCGCAAATAAAATTCTTCTCCAGTACAATGGATTTCCTGCTGGACCTCCGATAAGGAGATAGAAATGTTATTATGTCGGCTGCTACAATGTGATAAACGCGGGCGGCGAGGAGTAGAATAATAGACAGCGGCGTCCATTAAATGTTGTGTGTTATACGCTGGAGGGATTTCTGTTAATAGGTTTAAAAAATAGATTTACAAGTAAAAAGCACCTAAAAAATATAAATGAACTAATGTTTTTATTATCATTATTTGTATTTCTATTATTTATTGCTTATTTTGTTGTATACAATAGTACTTATAAATTATTTATATGTATAAATATACACATTACCTATTCATATTGTATAAATGAAATACTCATATTATTACATACAGAGGGCAAAATAATGATCGTCTCCCCTGCAGATTGTGTAAGTTTTGCCCACTTACAAAGAAATGAAGGGTCTATAATTTCTATCATAGGTGTATTTTATATGATAGAGACAGAATATCAACCAAAAATCCAGAAAAAACACATGATACAAATGTTATAAATGGAGTTGCAGTTCAGTGAATAAAATAAGTATTTGATCCCCAAGCAAAACATGACTTAGTAGTTGGTGGAGAAACCCTTGTTGGCGATCACAGAGGTCAGACGTTTCTTGTAGTTGGTGATCAGGTTTGCAGACATCTCAGGAGGGATTTTGGTCCACTCTTCTCTACAGATCTTCTCTAAATCCTTTAAGGTCTCTTGGCTGTTGATTGGCAACTCGAAGTTTCAGCTCCCTCCATACATTTTCTATAGGATTAAGGTCTGGAGACTGGCTAGGCCACTCCATGACCTTAATGTACTTCTTCTTGAGCCACTCCTCTGTTGCCTTGGTGGTCTGTTTTGGGTCATTGTCATGCTGGAAGACCCATCCATGACCCATCTTCAGTGTTCTGACTGAGGGAAGAAGGTTCTCATCCAAGATCTTACAATACATGGCCCCGTCCATTGGCCCCTCAATGCGGCAAAGTCGGCCTGTACCTTTATCAGAGAAACAGCCCCAAAGCATCATGTTTCCACCTCCGTGTGTTACTGTAGGGATGATGTGTGACTGTAGGGATGGTGTTCCTAGGGTCATAGTCAGCATTTTTCTTCCTCCAAACACAGCGAGTCCTCCTCCTCAGGAAGTCACATGTACAGGCCGTCTGACATTTGCCAATGAACATCTAAACGATTTATGCCGCTTCACATGGCTGGACTTGCCAACAGGCTAAACTCCGTCGGAATTTCCAATGGAAAGATTTAGAACATGTTCTATATCTGAGTCCAGCGGAAATGCCGACAGAAAAAGTCCGATGGGGCATACACACAGTCGGAATATCCGACCGAAAGCTCCCATCGGACTTTTTCTGTCGGGAAGTCCGTCCGTGTGTGTACGTGACATTAGAGAAGGATTGGAAGAAAGTTCTGTGGTCAGATGAGACCAAAATTGAGCTCTTTGACATTAACTCGACTCGCTGTGTTTGAAGGAAGAAAAATGCTGACTATGACCCTAAGAACACCATCCCTACAGTAACACATCATCCCTACAGTCACACATGGAGGTGGAAACATGATGATTTGAGGCTGTTTTTCTGCTAAAGGTATAGACCAATTTGCCACATTGGGGGGCCAATGGACAGTTCCATGTATTGTAAAATCTTGGATGAGAACCTTCTTCCCTCAGCCAGAACACTGAAGATGGGTCATGGATGGGTCTTCCAGCATGACAATGACCCAAAACATACCGCCAAGGCAACAAAGGAGTGGTTCAAGAAGAAGCAAATTAAGGTCATGGAGTGGCCTAGCCGGTCTCTAGACCTTAATCCTATAGAAAATTTATGGAGGGAGCTGAAACTACGAGACAGCCAAGAGACAGCCAAAAAACCTTTAGAGGAGATCTGTAAAGAAGAGTGGACCAAAATCCCTCCTGAGATGTGTGCAAACCTGATCACCACCTACAAGAAACGTCTGACCTCTGTGATCACCAACAAGGGTTTCTCCACCAACTACTAAGTCGTGTTTTGCTTGGTGATCAAATACTTATTTTATTCACTCAACTGCAACTCAATTTATAACACCTGGATTTTTTCTGGATTTTTGATTGACATTCTGTCCAATGGTATCATTAATCCTTTTTAATCCTTTGTCTTCCTCAGTGGGTGGTCCTTGACTAAGATGTGCTCACCTAATGATGTGTGGGGGCCGCTTAGTCTAGGAGTACTGTGAGCCTAGGCTAAGTGAGAGCACTGCCCCAAGGAACTTGTTTATAACAGCCTAGGCTTACAGGACATGGGTTGAACAAGGCTGACAATTCTGGTAGCAAGACTGACATCTAGGGACAATGGGAGAGGTCCTTCTGATGGCCGGAGTCTCCTACCTTCCCTTCATTCCAAATCTCTAGCCTTAATCTGACTCTTTCGCTTTTGACACTCCCGGGAGTGTCAGATTCCTGTTTCCTCACCACATACTGTGGTCCCTCCCAGAGAAATTATTAGTGCAGGGGACAGCTCCAGGTTGAATCTGAGTACTGCAGTAAAAACTACTTTTTTTTTTTTAGTCCAAGGCTGCATATTAAAAATCCACATTTATCTTTAAAAACCTGTAATTATAAAAAATAAATAAATAAAAGGAAAATAAAACTGTTTGCTAAAAGTCATAAATTTAGGTGTCTATTGAATTCCTCCTTTTTTTATTGGGCATGTTTGCTGCAGTATAATCCTTGTGTGTATTTTCCTGCTAAGCGCAGTTCACATCTGAGAAGCAGAAAGTACGTTGACAAGAACCGCTTTGGAATTTTGCCTCGAGATGTAACGAGAGAAATGCAGATTGGAGGGATGGCGCCTCTGCATTGTGAAGACATTAGAATCCTGTCTGATAGCTACGTAGCCCTCTTCAACTCCTGGAGGCTATTCAGGGTGAGGGGGGGCACCAAAATTTCACAGGATCACCAAGAGATAGATAGATACTGTATGCACTTATGGAAGAAACCAAATGCACCTAATGACTTTATATGTATGGAGGAGGGAGATTGGAGGGAGGAAGAGAAGGCATTAGGATTCCCAGAACGCTCGTCCACCTTCAATGCTTGCCTGATATAACTAATACAACCCCCATTGAGGCCTCCATTGTTTCTCCATGTCCTTCATACTTGTCTTCCTCTCTATTTCCATTCTCTGTGTCATATCTATGCACCCGTTAATGCCTTCAGCTTTGTGTGTCTATGAAGGTTGCAATAAAGCAACCCAATCAAAAAAAAATTTCCGCAATGGGAGAGGTCCTTCTGATGGCCGGAGTCTCCCACCTTCCCTTCATTCCAAATCTCCAGCCTTAATCTGACTCTTTCGCTTTTGACACTCCCGGAAGTGTCAGATTTCTGTTTCATCACCACATACTGGGGTCCCTTCCAGCAGTGATGCGGGGGGGGGGGGGGGGTGAAGGAAGGCACCACGGTGCACAACAGGTTTACAGCCCTGGAACGGAGGGGAGGTAGGAGACATGGACCACCAAGGAGGTGAGTGTAATAGCTGAAAGAGCCTTGAATGATCCTCATGTAGGATCCTCAACTAGGTCCTCCAAGTTCAGAGTAAAAAAAAAAAAAAAAAAAATTAAAATGCTAGCGCTCAGGGTGGTTATATGGATTCCATGCGATGATAGGAGATCAGTCTAAAAAATCCAGGGCAGGGAAGGACAAAATTAAAAAGTCCATAAAGAAATGGATGAAAAGTCTTCATGTTGGATCTTGAATGGAAGGCACGCACTGAGGGCACAGCTTTTCTCTGGAGTGAAGCCAACTCTGAGATGCAACATGAAGAAAAAACAGAAAAGCGCATCTAAGTGCAATATTTACTGTACAATGGCAAGTAGTCAATAAAACGCTCACATAAGGTGAGGAAAGGTAGGCTCATCTGGGAGAAGGAACCTGTGGGGAACAGGCCTCAATTCTTCTGGTCTAAGGGTACACCTGCTGCGATGGCCGGTGTGAATTAGGAAGAAACCGGCAAGTCCTGAGTTGTTCCAGGTAAGCCCGATAGAACCAGGTTGAAGGGCAGCGCCAGTGGGCGTGTGACGTCACCAGGGTGAGGGGAGAACCACAGAGCAGCTCCCCCTATTGGCTGGGATTTGACTACACCAACATGTTACCACTCCTTCCAGCAAGTTACGGTAAGCAAGTTCCTGCTTAGAAGGCTGACTTTGTTCAGTCAGTTAAGGGAGTTCATCTCAGGACTCGCTTCTACAACGCTTCAGGGAAACATTTTACTGGAGAGGCCTCCTCACACCACTAGTTCCAGGCATCTGTCTCCAGGGTCCCACTGCAACACAGAGGCCATTGAGACAGCAGAGCGCAAGGTTTACAGTACCATTGATGAGAAGAGGAACCTATCCACCCCATGCCACAGTGGTGGTGACCCATTGGCAAGACAGTTAGACAACGGCAAACCACTGCGCATTAGGGTGAGGGGCACCCAGTACTGGGACAGGGTTGTCCAGGGTACAAATTTTCACCTCCATCCCCCACTACTGATAAATGCCTCGGAATGGGTGTACCACCCTGTGCCTATTGTTTGCCTCCTTGCTCATCTACTCCAGGGGTAGCTGTCCCTCCTGCCCACCCCTTGTCCCGGCAAGTGGCACCTTATATGCTCTTCTCTCACCCTCTCTCTTCATTCCAGCCCATTACAGACACAAAATGTCCAGTTGGGTTTGGATCGAATTTTAACAGCATATCATCACAAACAATCTTTTCTTCACAAATAGGCCTTTCCAACATGGTGGCTTAAGGAAAGTTTCACTTGAAACAAACATCTTCCATCTATGGCTGTGCCCACATCGTGGCTCGCATGGTGGCTGTGCAATCTGCTTTCCCATCACAGGCCTCCTCTATGACGTAGCATGTAAAATTTACAGTGTATTTACAGTCAGGCCCATAAATGTTGGGACATCGACACAGTTCTAATCTTTTTGGCTCTATACACCACCACAATGGATTTGAAATGAAATGAACAAGATGTGCTTTAACTGCAGACTTTCAGCTTTAATCTGAGGGTATTTACATCCAAATCAGGTGAACGGTGTAGGAATTAAAACAGTTTATATATGTGCCTCCCACTTTTTAAGGGACCAAAAGTAATGGGACAATTGGCTGCTCAGCGGTTCCATGGCCAGGTGTGTGTTATTCCCTTATTATCCCATTTACAAGGAGCAGATAAAAGGTCCAGAGTTAATTTCAAGTGTACTATTTGCATTTGGAATCTGTTACTGTCAACTCTCAATATGAGATGCAAAGAGCTGTCACTATCAGTGAAGCAAGCCATCATTAGGCTGAAAAAACAAAACAAACCCATCAGAGAGATAGCAAAAACATTAGGTGTGGCCAAATCAACTGTTTGGAACATCCTTAAAAAGAAAGAACGCACCGGTGAGCTCAGCAACACCAAAAGACCCGGAAGACCATGGAAAACAACTGTGGTGGATGACTGAAGAATTCTTTCCCTGGTGAAGAAAACACCCTTCACAACAGTTGGCCAGATGAAGAACACTCTCCAGGAGGTAGGTGTATGTGTGTCAAAGTCAACAATCAAGAGAAGACTTCACCAGAGTGAATACAGAGGGTTCACCACAAGATGTAAACCATTGGTGAGCCTCAAAAACAGGAAGGCCAGATTAGAGTTTGCCAAACAAGATCTAAAAAAGCCTTCACAGTTCTGGAACAACATCCTATGGACAGATGAGACCAAGATCAACTTGTACCAGAGTGATGGGAAGAGAAGAGTATGGAGAAGGAAAGGAACTGCTCATGATCCAAAGCATACCACCTCATCAGTGAAGCATGGTGGTGGTAGTGTCATGGCGTGGGCATGTATGGCTGCCAATGGAACTGGTTCTCTTGTAATTATTGATGATGTGACTGCTGACAAAAGCAGCAGGATGAATTATGAAGTGTTTCGGGCAATAATATCTGCTCATATTCAGCAAAAGGCTTCAGAACTCATTGAACGGCGCTTCACAGTGCAGATGGACAATGACCCGAAGCATACTGCGAAAGCAACCAAAGAGTTTTTTTAAGGGAAAGAAGTGGAATGTTATGCAATGGCCAAGTCAATCGCCTGACCTGAATCCGATTGAGCATGCATTTCACTTGCTGAAGACAAAACTGAAGGGAAAATGCCCCAAGAACAAGCAGGAACTGAAGACAGTTGTAGTAGAGGCCTGGCAGAGCATCACCAGGGATGAAACCCAGCGTCTGGTGATGTCTATGAGTTCCAGACTTCAGGCTGTAATTGACTGCAAAGGATTTGCAACCAAGTATTAAAAAGTGAAAGTTTGATGGATGATTGTTAATCTGTCCCATTACTTTTGGTCCCTTAAAAAGTGGGAGGAACATATACAAACCGTTGTAATTCCTACACCGTTCACCTGATTTGGATGTAAATACCCTCAAATTAAAGCTGAAAGTCTGCAGTTAAAGCAAATCTTGTTTGTTTCATTTCAAATCCATTGTGGATGTGTATGGAGCAAACAAGATTAGAATTGTGTCGCTGTCCCAATATTTATGGACCTGACTGTACCTAATGAAGCAGGAGGTGCTGAAACACGCCAATATCACCGACACATTGGGGTGGGCACGGCAGGTACATCACTACCCAAATATGGTCATTGGTAAATTCAACAAAAAAACAACAATTGCATTGGTACATGTTCCCAAGGGCAATGCCCAGCCCCCACCACCCTCCCCTGTTCTATTTTTGTCCACTCTTTGCCTCGTAGTCCAGAAAAAGGGCATTTTTCATTTGACTCGCATTGATTTCAATGGGGCCCGGGTTCGGTGTCCAAGCTTTCTTTGAATGTCGCCACCCAACACATTGGGGTGGGTATAGCGGTGACATCACTGCCCAAATATGGTCACTGAATGACATAATTTTATTTTTTTTGCAGTGGTGCATGTTCCCCAGGACAGTGCCCAAACCCAACCCCAGCACCACTCCCAATGCTATTTTGTCAACTCCTTGCCTATTCGTCTAGAAAATTAGCATTTTTGATTTGACAGATTTGACTCCTATTGATTTCAATGGGGTTCGGGTTTGGCATCCAAACTTTTCTGAATATCGCCAAACCCTGCTTAAACCGAAGGAAGAGAGGAAAAATCCCTTGTTCCGCACATCCACGGAGTCCTATGGTGGTATGAGAGAGACAACCTCAGCGTGGGCCCCGTCAGGCCACGACCCCCACCCCTAGAGCTTGGTCATGAAGATCCTATGCGTGTGGGGAGCTGTCAAGTACCTGGTGGAGATCGTGCTGTAGAGGGGGCTTCACTTGAACCTCCTGTCCAACACCCCTGGTAGAGCTGACAGGGAACGTAGGACTGGCTTTCTCTTACAGGAGTATTTAAGCATCCTTGAAAGTCATTCGGGATGTATAAAGGGCTGGCAGGTGTGTATGGTTGATCGCTCAAGCTGTGAGGGAGGAATAATGAATCACCTCACGCCCCCCCTCCCCTACGTTGGGGGCGTGGCCTGGCGGGAACCCACGCTGAGGTTGTTTCTCTCATACCACCATAGGACTCCGTGGATGTGCGGCACCAGGGATCTTTCCTCTTTTCCTTCCAGTGACTCCAGGAGCTCGGAGGAGCTCCATCCCTTGCTGGCATCACCCACACTACTCCCCATAGTGGCTGACCCTGAGTGGCCCACTCCCACTAAAAAAAAAAGTGGGTCATCTGCTTGAACCAAACCCAGTTTGGCTCATCCCTACTATTGAGAAGAGGAGAAGATGATAGCACTTTTATAATGGAGGTACTGTGTCCAATGGCTTCTAGGGTGCTGGACGGCGGCGCAATGACATCACCAACTCGGGAATGCGGCCCGAGGATTGGAGGGCCGACAATATAACTTCTAATTCAGAGATACTACGTTGCCTCTTATGACCCTCCACAGGAAATTAGACATTTAGGCCACTTTCATATGTTTCATTTTTACAAGAATGGTGCCATCGTTCATTCCATGGTGTTGAGTCTGGCCACGCCGTACATACATGACGGATGTTTCAGATTAAGCACATGGCTGGTTCATATTAGGCCAAACATCGGTCCATTAACCCCGGAACATGTGTAAGTTAATTCCTGCGCTAAATGGGGTGAGGGAGGCACTTTTTACTGTCTGTTCTGAGTCATTATAAGTGATCCATGATGTTTTCTCAACCAATTCACACCATCGGAGGTCTTTGATAATAGGGGCCCTAATAGGGCCCATCTGTGGGGACACATTACCCCGGGAGGGGCGCCCGCTCGGAGGTCTGAACTCTCATTACCAAGGAAAATAGACGTCTGTATGTGGAGGAACGTTCTGTCTATGGCACGAGGTATATTGTTCCATCAGCATTGTGTATATTGTGAGGATCATGGATTTCCTCCATTGATGATGATGATTATCTGGATACTTTGTAGCCACCTCCCAGGAAAAGACCGAATGTGGGGCCAAAATATTCCACAGAAAAAGCCGTTCTCTACTTTTACTTACTGTCGCCTCCCGCCGTGTTTATAGAGCGCCAGTGTTTTTTTATGCTTAAGTGGTATAAAACCAGAAATGTGATATATTGCAGCTTACCAATCATTAGATGTGGGGGCTGCATTCGTTTTCTTGTCTTTGGCTCCCTTCTTCTCTGTTTTCGCCTGGTGATTTGGCCAGCAACACACCCCCTGTATTAGAGCGCTCCCACTCTGGATGAAAGAGAACAGGAGGCACAGCGGACAGCAGCACTGTCAGTCTGGGGGGAGGGGGGTGTTATATGTACTAGCAGATTTAGATACACTAACAAACTGAAGCAAAAAATCCAGCTCAAACTTTATAATCAGTTACAGCAAAAAGTTGTTTTCCTTTTGGTGTTGACCCATTTAGGCGGTTTTGGGTGGACTGAGCCATTATGAAAGTTTTGGGTGGACTGACCCAGTGGCGGCTGGCGTTCAAAATTTTTTTGGGGGGGCGCAAACAAACTGAAAAATTTTGAAAAAAAAAACATCAATTGCAGCCACTGTGCCCATCAATTGTAGCCACTGTGCCCATCAATTGCCACCACTGTGCCATCAATTGCAGCCACTGTGCCCATCAATTGTAGCCACTGTGCCCATCAATTGTAGCCACTGTGCCCATCAATTGCCACCACTGTGCCATCAATTGCAGCCACTGTGCCCATCAATTGTAGCCACTGTGCCCATCAATTGCCACCACTGTGCCATCAATTGCAGCCACTGTGCCCATCAATTGCCACCACTGTGCCATCAATTGCAGCCACTGTGCCCATCAATTGCCACCACTGTGCCATCAATCGCAGCCACTGTGCCCATCAATTGCCACAACTGTGCCATCAATTGCAGCCACTGTGCCCCATAAAATGCAGCCACTGTGCCCATCAATTGCCCCCTGTGCCCATCAATTGCCGCCACTGTACCCATTAATTGCCGCCACCATGCCCATCAATTGCCGCCACCATGCCCATCAATTGCCCCCACTGTGCCCATCAATTGCCGCCACTGTACCCATTAATTGCCGCCACCATGCCCATCAATTGCCGCCACCGTGCCCATCGATTGCTTCTACTGTGCCCCATCAAACGCAGCCACTGTGCCATATCAAATGCTGCCAGTGTCCCCCCCCCCCCCAACGGCCCGCCATCTGCACTTACCTGTCTCGGTGGGACAGCTCCCCGATGTCTTCTCCCGTCCTCTCTTCCCATCCTCCCTTCCCGTTCAATCACAGCTCCTGTCGTTTCAGCCAATCAGATGACGGGTAACAGATCCGAGCACCTGATTGGCGGAGAGGCGGTTTAGTGTTAGGAAAGCAAATATTCATTCGCTTTTCCAACGCAGGTGAGTGACCTGCAGGCGCCTAGCATGGCGCTCGCAGGTCACCTTTTTTGACGCCTATGCCTCAATTCAGGTGCTTCAAAAACACCCCCCGCCACTGTAATTCAGGCGCCCTGCACCCGAAAAAGGGCCGGGTGCCTGAATAGGGGGTGGCAACGGCGGCCATAGATAGATTCATGCCAGGGCCGGTCCTAGACGGGGTGCACGGGGTGCAGTGCACCCAGGCGCCAGAGAGGTGGGGGCGCTGAAGCGCCGGAGTGCTCCCTTCCCTCCTCCTCCTCCTCTTGATTGCGTCTGGCGGCGGCGCTCTCCGCCGGTGTTAAAGAAGAAAGGCGCCGCCGCCGCTGTGTGTGCTGCTCAAGCCCCTCCCTCCTGAGCGGCTGGTCTCTGCGTGGAGAGAGACCAGCCGCACAGTGATGTCGCGCGGGAGGGGGGGGGGGAGCGGGGAGCGGAGGAGAGGCGCGGTATGTGCCCGACACATTCTGCTCTGTGTCTCCCACTCCTGCCTACTTTAAACTCCTCTGCTCTTCACCCGGGCGGCGCGGCTGGCTGCACACTGTTCTCTTCTCTTCAGCTGCCGCCCGGGTGTATATATGTACCCTTATGGAAGGGGGTGGGGCTGTACTAATGGAGGGGGGCTTTACTAATGGAGGGGGGCTGTACTAATGGAGGGGGGGCTGTACTAATGGAGGGGGGGCTGTACTAATGGAGGGGGGGCTGTACTAATGGAGGGGGGCTGTTCTAATGGAGGGGGCTGTACTAATGGAGGGGGGGCTGTTCTAATGGAGGGGGGGGCTGTACTAATGGAGGGGGGCTGTTCTAATGGAGGGGGCTGTACTAATGGAGGGGGGGCTGTACTAATGGAGGGGGCACTGTACTAATGGAGGGGGCGCTGTACTAATGGAGGGGGCTGTACTAATAATGGGGGGGTCTGTACTAATGGAGAGGGGGCTGTACTAATGGAGGGGGGGGCTGTACTAATGGAGGGTGGGCTGTTCTAATGGAGGGGGGCTGTACTAATGGAGGGGGCGCTGTACTAATGGAGGGGGCTGTACTAATAATGGGGGGGTCTGTACTAATGGAGAGGGGGTCTGTACTAATGGGGTTTGTACTTATGGAGATGGGGTCTGTACTAATGGAGAGGGGGGCTGTACTAATGGTGGGGTCTGTACTAATATGGGGGTCTCTACTAATGGAGGGGGGTCTGTCCTGGGGGGTCTGTACTAATGGAGAGGGGGTCTGTCCTGGGGGTCTGTACTAATGGAGGGGGGTCTGTACTAATGGAGAGGGGTTCTGTACTAATGGAGAGGGGGTCTGTCCTGGGGGTCTGTACTAATGGAGAGGGGGTCTGTACTAATGGGGTCTGTACTAACGGAGGGGGGGGTCTGTACTAATGGAGGGGGGTATGTACTAATGGGGTCTGTACTAATGGAGGGGGGGGTCTGTACTAATGGGGTCTGTACTAATGGAGGTGGGGTCTGTACTAATGGAGGGGGGTCTGTACTAATGGAGGGGGGATCTGTACTAATGGTGGGGGTCTCTACTAATGGAGGGGGGTCTGTACTAATATGGGGGTCTCTACTAATGGAGGGGGGTCTGTACTAATGGGGGGGTCTGTACTAATGGAGGGGGGGTCTGTCCTGGGGGGTCTGTACTAATGGAAAAGAAAAAAGGAGCAGAGAAGAGGATTGTGGGACATATAGTCCCGAGAACTGGCAGCCCCATTGTAACACGGAAACTGCAGCCCACACAGCATGCTCAGCTGAATGGGAAAGAGAGAGAGACAGGAGCCTGGTAAAGTTTTCAGGGAAGTACACCCAGGACTCCAGAGAGAGAGGACAGTGCTGAGAGAACACCATCAGAGAGAGAACCCTGCTGCCCTGCACCACCAGAGGGAAAGCCACACAGCCTGGCGCCATCGCTGGCATTGAAAGGAATGGAGTCATTGCAGGAATACAGCGGAGTCACCATGGGCAATTCAGAGTGAGCTGACTCCTGATCAGAGGAACCGTTGCTGTATCGCTGGGTCAGGTGAGAGGGCCGATCGGCCAATATGTACTATGTCTGCAGTCTCTGACCATCTCCTGTAGTATGTCTGCAGTCTCTGATCATCTCCTGTATTATGTCTGCAGTCTCTGACCATCTCCTGTACTATGTCTGCAGTCTCTGATCATCTCCTGTACTATGTCTGCAGTCTCTGATCATCTCCTGTAGTATGTCTGCAGTCTCTGATCATCTCCTGTATTATGTCTGCAATCTCTGATCATCTCCTGAATTATGTCTGCAGTCTCTGATCATCTCCTGTATTATGTCTGCAGTCTCTGATCATCTCCTGTATTATGTCTGCAGTCTCTGATCATCTCCTGTATTATGCCTGCAGTCCCTGATCATCTCCTGTACTATGTCTGCAGTCTCTGATCATCTCCTGTACTATGTCTGCAGTCTCTGATCATCTCCTGTAGTATGTCTGCAGTCTCTGATCATCTCCTGTACAATATCTGCAGTCTCTGATCATCTCCTGTATTATGTCTGCAGTCTCTTATCATCTCTTGTATTATGTCTGCAGTCTCTGATCATCTCCTGTGCCATGTCTGCAGTCTCTGATCATCTCCTGTACTATGTCTGCAGTCTCTGATCATCTCCTGTACTATGTCTGCAGTCTCTGATCATCTCCTGTACTATGTCTGCAGTCTCTGATCATCTCCTGTATTATGTCTGCAGTCTCTTATCATCTCTTGTATTATGTCTGCAGTCTCTGACCATCTCCTGTACTATGTCTGCAGTCTCTGATCATCTCCTGTGCCATGTCTGCAGTCTCTGATCATCTCCTGTACTATGTCTGCAGTCTCTGATCATCTCCTGTACAATATCTGCAGTCTCTGATCATCTCCTGTGCCATGTCAGGAGTCTCTGATCATCTCCTGTGCTATGTCTGCAGTCTCTGATCATCTCCTGTACTATGTCTGCAGTCTCTGATCATCTCCTGTACTATGTCTGCAGTCTCTGATCATCTCCTGTACTATGTCTGCAGTCTCTGATCATCTCCTGTACTATGTCTGCAGTCTCTGATCATCTCCTGTATTATGTCTGCAGTCTCTGATCATCTTCTGTACTATGTCTGCAGTCTCTGATCATCTCCTGTATCATGTCTGCAGTCTCTGATCATCTCCTGTATCATGTCTGCAGTCTCTGATCATCTCCTGTACTATGTCTGCAGTCTCTGATCATCTCCTGTACTATGTCTGCAGTCTCTGATCATCTCCTGTATTATGTCTGCAGTCTCTTATCATCTCTTGTATTATGTCTGCAGTCTCTGATCATCTCCTGTATTATGTCTGCAGTCTCTGATCATCTCCTGTATTATGTCTGCAGTCTCTGATCATCTCCTGTATTATGTCTGCAGTCTCTGACCATCTCCTGTACTATGTCCGCAGTCTCTGACCCTCTCCTGTACTATGTCCGCAGTCTCTGATCATCTCCTGTACTATGTCCGCAGTCTCTGATCATCTCCTGTATTATGTCTGTAGTCTCTTATCATCTCTTGTACTATGTCTGCAGTCTCTGATCATCTCCTGTACTATGTCTGCAGTCTCTGATCATCTCCTGTACTATGTCTGCAGTCTCTGACCATCTCCTGTACTATGTCCGCAGTCTCTGATCATCTCCTGTACTATGTCTGCAGTCTCTTATCATCTCTTGTACTATGTCTGCAGTCTCTGATCATCTCCTGTACAATATCTGCAGTCTCTGATCATCTCCTGTATTATGTCTGCAGTCTCTGATCATCTCCTGTATTATGTCTGCAGTCTCTGATCATCTCCTGTACAATATCTGCAGTCTCTGATCATCTCCTGTATCATGTCTGCAGTCTCTGATCATCTCCTGTATTATGTCTGCAGTCTCTGATCATCTCCTGTATTATGTCTGCAGTCTCTGATCATCTCCTGTACAATATCTGCAGTCTCTGATCATCTCCTGTACTATGTCTGCAGTCTCTGATCATCTCCTGTACAATATCTGCAGTCTCTGATCATCTCCTGAATTATGTCTGCAGTCTCTGATCATGTCCTGTACTATGTCTGCAGTCTCTGATCATCTCCTGTATTATGTCTGCAGTCTCTGATCATCTCCTGTACAATATCTGCAGTCTCTGATCATCTCCTGTATCATGTCTGCAGTCTCTGATCATCTCCTGTACTATGTCTGCAGTCTCTGATCATCTCCTGTAGTATGTCTGCAGTCTCTGATCATCTCCTGTAGTATGTCTGCAGTCTCTGATCATCTCCTGTACTATGTCTGCAGTCTCTGATCGTCTCCTGTATTATGTCTGCAGTCTCTGATCATCTCCTGTATCATGTCTGCAGTCTCTGATCATCTCCTGTACTATGTCTGCAGTCTCTGATCATCTCCTGTAGTATGTCTGCAGTCTCTGATCATCTCCTGTAGTATGTCTGCAGTCTCTGATCATCTCCTGTACTATGTCTGCAGTCTCTGATCATCTCCTGTACTATGTCTGCAGTCTCTGATCATCTCCTGTACTATGTCTGCAGTCTCTGATCATCTCCTGTACTATGTCTGCAGTCTCTGATCATCTCCTGTACTATGTCTGCAGTCTCTGATCATCTCCTGTAGTATGTCTGCAGTCTCTGATCATCTCCTGTACTATGTCTGCAGTCTCTGATCATCTCCTGTACTATGTCTGCAATCTCTGATCATCTCCTGTATTATGTCTGCAGTCTCTGATCATCTCCTGTATTATGTCTGCAGTCTCTGATCATCTCCTGTATTATGTCTGCAGTCTCTGATCATCTCCTGTACTATGTCTGCAGTCTCTGATCGTCTCCTGTACTATGTCTGCAATCTCTGATCATCTCCTGTACTATGTCTGCAGTCTCTGACCATCTCCTGTACTATGTCTGCAGTCTCTGATCATCTCCTGTACTATGTCTGCAGTCTCTGATCATCTCCTGTATCATGTCTGCAGTCTCTGATCATCTCCTGTAGTATGTCTGCAGTCTCTGATCATCTCCTGTAGTATGTCTGCAGTCTCTGATCATCTCCTGTACTATGTCTGCAGTCTCTGATCATCTCCTGTACTATGTCTGCAGTCTCTGATCATCTCCTGTACTATGTCTGCAGTCTCTGATCATCTCCTGTACTATGTCTGCAGTCTCTGATCATCTCCTGTACTATGTCTGCAGTCTCTGATCATCTCCTGTACTATGTCTGCAGTATCTGACCATCTCCTGTACTATGTCTGCAGTCTCTGATCATCTCCTGTACTATGTCTGCAGTCTCTGATCATCTCCTGTACTATGTCTGCAGTCTCTGACCATCTCCTGTACTATGTCTGCAGTCTCTGATCATCTCCTGTACTATGTCTGCAGTCTCTGATCATCTCCTGTACTATGTCTGCAGTCTCTGACCATCTTCTGTATTATGTCTGGGGGTTCTTTCTAACAGACTCTCTAACAGAAGCCCTCTCTGTGTGCATCAGAGAGACTCCCCTCCAGGTCTCATTAGTGTACCCTCTTCCTGTATTTTTTTTTATTGTTAAAGGATCATGGGAGGATCCCAGGGTAACAAAGAGTTCTTAGGAGAGCATCTCTGTGTTTGAGTCATTGCCATAGAAACATTTGTAAAGGGGAGGAGTTGGTAAGATGACCACGCCCATGTGGGGGCGCCATAAACATTTTTGCACCCAGGCGCCGGTGACCCTAGGATCGGCCCTGATTCATGCAATGCATGAATCTATCTATTGGTGCTAGAGGGGGTGACAGGAAAGAAGGGGCAGCGTCCGTGTGCCATTATGGATGCACCGCCACTGGACTGACCCTTTTAGACAGTTTTGGATGGACTGACCATTTTAGAAGGTTTTGGGTGGACTGAGCAGTTTAGACAGTTTTTTGGTGAACTGACCCAGTGGCGGCTGGTGCTCAAAATTTTTGGGGGGCACAAACAAACTGAAAAATTCTGAAAAAACCCCGTCAATTGCAGCCTCACTGTGCCATCAATCGCAGGCACTGTGCCATCAATTGCAGCCACTGTGCCATCAATTGCAACCACTGTGCCCATCAATTGCAACCACTGTGCCCTCAAACGCAGCCACTGTGCCATCAAATGCAGCCACTGTGCCCCATAAAATGCAGCCACTGTGCCCATCAATTGCCCCCACTGTGCCCAATTGCTGCCATCATGCCCATCAATTACTTCCACTGTGCCCCCCGCCAGCCCGCCATCTGCACTTACCTGTCTCGGTGGGACAGCTCCCCGATGTCTTCTCCCGTCCTCTCTTCCCATCCTCTGCTATGATTGGATGCCTGGCATCCAATCACAGCGCCTGACGTTTCAGCCAATCAGGTGACGGGTAATAGATCCAAGCACTTGATTGGTGAAGAGGCGGATTAGTGTTAGGAAAGCAAATATTAATTCACTCTTCCAACACAGCTGAGTGACCTGCAGGCGCCCAGCATGGCGCTCGCAGGTCACCTTTTTTGACGCCTATAGCTCTAAACAGGTGCTTCAAAAACACTGCTGTAATTCAGGCACCCTGTACCCAAAAAGGGGCGGGCACCTGAATAGGGGGTGGCAGCGGCGGCCATAGATAGATTCATGCAATACATGAATCTATCTATCTATTGGTGCTAGAGGGGGTGACAGGAAAGAAGGGGCGGCGTCTGTGCACCGCCACTGGACTGACCCTTTTAGACAGTTTGGGTGGACTGTCCCTTTTAGACAGTTTTGGATGGACTGTTCCTTTTAGATGGTTTTGGGTGGACTGTCCCTTTTAGACAGTTTTGGATGAACTGACCCTTTCAGGCGGTTTTGGGTGGACTGACCCTTTTAGACAGTTTTGGATGGACTGTCCCTTTTAGACAGTTTTGGGTGGACTGTCCCTTTTAGACAGTTTTGGGTGGACTGACCCTTTTAGATGGTTTTGGGTGGACTGACCCTTTTAGATGGTTTTGGGTGGACTGACCATTTTAGACAGTTTTGGGTGGATTGATCCTTTTACATGGTTTTGGGTGGACTGTCCCTTTTTAGGCGGTTTTGGGTGGACTGACCCTTTTAGGCGGTTTTGTTTGGACTGTTCCTTTTAGATGGTTTTGGGTGGACTGACCCTTTTAGACAGTTTTGGATGGACTGTCCCTTTTAGACAGTTTTGGGCGGACTGTCCCTTTTAGGCAGTTTTGGGTGGACTGTCCCTTTTAGACAGTTTTGGGTGGACTGACCCTTTTAGATGGTTTTGGGTGGACTGACCATTTTAGACAGTTTTGGGTGGATTGACGCTTTTAGACAAATTTGGGTAGACTGACCATTTTAGACAGTTTTGGGTGGACTGATCCTTTTACATGGTTTTGGGTGGACTGTCCCATTTTAGGCGGTTTTGGGTGGACTGACCCTTTTAGGCGGTTTTGTTTGGACTGTTCCTTTTAGATGGTTTTGGGTGGACTGACCCTTTTCGAAATTTTTGGGTGGACTGTCCCTTTTAGACAGTTTTGGATGGACTGACCCTTTCAGGTGGTTTTGGGTAGACTGACCCTTTTTAGGCGGTTTTGGGTGGACTGTCCCTTTTAGACAGTTTTGGATGGACTGTCTCTTTTAGGCGGTTTTGGGTGGACTGACCCTTTTAGGCGGTTTTGTTTGGACTGTTCCTTTTAGATGGTTTTGGGTGGACTGTTCCTTTTAGATGGTTTTGGGTAGACTGTCCTTTTTAGAGAGTTTTGGGTGGATTGTCCCTTTTAGACAGTTTTGGGTGGATTGTCCCTTTTAGACAGTTTTGGGTGGATTGTCCCTTTTAGATGGTTTTGGGTGGACTGTCCCTTTTAGAGAGTTTTGGATGGACTGACCCTTTTAGACAGTTTTGGGTGGACTGTCCCTTTTAGACAGTTTTGGGTGGACTGTTCCTTTTAGATGGTTTTGGGTGGACTGTCCCTTTTAGAGAGTTTTGGATGGACTGACCCCGAAACATATTTTGCGTGAAAATAAATAAAAGCTGATCATATTCAGAGTAAATCTCCCGCCACTTTCCCGCACCTGGGGAGCCGCATGTGCCGTGTACAGCTGGCCGTTCACTGTATACGGCCGTACAAGCAATACAAGGAACCAGTTCATATGCTCGTAGGAGGAGAGAGCAGAGTGACAAAATGATGAGCTCATCCCTATGCTGCTTCTCCTTTCACTGTCCAGTCACAAGCTGGGGGCGGATCCAGGATGACCTGGGCTCGGAGGAAATGGGTTGAATGATTCTAGCAAGGAGGACATCTAGTGGCAGAAAAGAAGGGCTGTTGAGGGGAGCTCTGGATTGAAAGTGACTGTTGCAGCAAAGGATTGTTTTTATTGTATCTTCACTTTTCGGATGGAGATCTGCTTTGAACTTACTTTCACAGGTACATAAACCATAACAATGAACATTTGGTCTGTTCAATACACTACTGAAGGTGTTCCGTCTAGAGATGAGGTTCGGGTTTAGGGATAAAAAAAAAGGGGGGAGGGAGGGTAAAACAAATGTTTTTATCACATAAACAATGAAAATGTCAACGATAGCGAGCTAAATCTTGTTCAGTTGGGGTTTACATCTACTTTAATTGAGAAACAGCTTGAATTCCTTGTACCGAGCCGAAAATGCCGCAGTCCACCGTGATTGGACGCCAACTGCTGAGAAATATCACCGAGTTCCCCAAAGGCCATAGAAGGATTAAGACATTTATTTAATTCCATCAACTCAATCTGAGAATTATCCGGCCAGACAATCTGAAGTTTTCCCAAAGGAAACAGAGATCAGGCAGTCCCAAATTCTTCTAAAACGTCAAACATTGTATCAAAAGAAGAAAGAGCCGAGCGGTCATGTGAGGCCGCCGACGCCGGTGAAGGGTGAGGAGCCATACATAAAAACCAAAGATCATACTTACAACTTGTTATCATTTGACTTTCATGGATCCGATCTAAAAGAGACCGTCCACCCCAAACTTTTCTAAAAGAGACCGTCCACCCCAAACTTTTCTAAAGAAGACCGTCCACCCCAAACTTTTCTAAAAGAGACCGTCCACCCCAAACTTTTCTAAAAGAGACCGTCCACCCCAAACTTTTCTAAAAGAGACCGTCCACCCCAAACTTTTCTAAAAGAGACCATCCACCCCAAACTTTTCTAAAAGAGACCGTCCACCCCAAACTTTTCTAAAGGAGACCGTCCACCCCAAACTTTTCTAAAGGAGACCGTCCACCCCAAACTTTTCTAAAAGAGACCATCCACCCCAAACTTTTCTAAAAGAGACCGTCCACCCCAAACTTTTCTAAAAGAGACTATCCACCCCAAACTTATCTAAAAGAGACCATCCACCCCAAACTTATCTAAAAGAGACCGTCCACCCCAAACTTTTCTAAAAGAGACCGTCCACCCCAAACTTTTCTAAAAGAGACCGTCCACCCCAAACTTTTCTAAAAGAGACCGTCCACCCCAAACTTTTCTAAAGGAGACCGTCCACCCCAAACTTTTCTAAAGGAGACCGTCCACCCCAAACCTTTCTAAAAGAGACCGTCCACCCCAAACTTTTCTAAAAGAGACCGTCCCTTTAGACGTTTTTTGGGTGGACTGACCCTTTTCAATAGTTTTGGGTAGACTGACCTTTTTAGACAGTTCTGGGTGGACAGTGGAACCCAAAACTGTCTAAAAGGGTCAGTCCACCACAAACTGTCTAAAAGGATCAGTCCAACCAAAACTGTCTAAAATGTCCGTCTGCCCCCAACTGTCTAAAAGAGTCAGACCACCCAAAACTATCTAAAAGGATCTGTGCTGAGTTCCCGGGTCTGTACACCTGCTGTGCCTATTATGAGGGGTTCCCACCATCCCTGTGCTGAGTTCCCGGGTCTGTACACCCGCTGTGCCCATTATGAGGGGTTCCCACCATCCCTGTGCTGAGTTCCCGGGTCTGTACACCCGCTGTGCCCATTATGAGGGGTTCCCACCATCCCTGTGCTGAGTTCCCGGGTCTGTACACCCGCTGTGCCCATTATGAGGGGTTCCCACCATCCCTGTGCTGAGTTCCCGGGTCTGTACACCCGCTGTGCCCATTATGAGGGGTTCCCACCATCCCTGTGCTGAGTTCCCGGGTCTGTACACCCGCTGTGCCCATTATGAGGGGTTCCCACCATACCTGTGCTGAGTTCCCGGGTCTGTACACCCGCTGTGCCCATTATGAGGGGTTCCCACCATCCCTGTGCTGAGTTCCCGGGTCTGTACACCCGGTGTGCCCATTATGAGGGGTTCCCACCATCCCTGTGCTGAGTTCCCGGGTCTGTACACCCGCTGTGCCCATTATGAGGGGTTCCCACCATCCCTGTGCTGAGTTCCTGGGTCTGTACACCCGCTGTGCCCATTATGAGGGGTTCTCACCATCCCTGTGCTGAGTTCCCGGGTCTGTACACCCGCTGTGCCCATTATGAGGGGTTCTCACCATCCCTGTGCTGAGTTCCCGGGTCTGTACACCCGCTGTGCCCATTATGAGGGGTTCCCACCATCCCTGTGCTGAGTTCCCAGGTCTGTACACCTGCTGTGCCCATTATGAGGGGTTCCCTCCATCCCTGTGCTGAGTTCCCCGGTCTGTACACCCGCTGTGCCCATTATGAGGGGTTCCCACCATCCCTGTGCTGAGTTCCCGGGTCTGTACACCCGCTGTGCCCATTATGAGGGGTTCCCACCATCCCTGTGCTGAGTTCCCGGGTCTGTACACCCGGTGTGCCCATTATGAGGGGTTCCCACCATCCCTGTGCTGAGTTCCCGGGTCTGTACACCGCTGTGCCCATTATGAGGGGTTCCCACCATCCCTGTGCTGAGTTCCCGGGTCTGTACACCCGCTGTGCCCATTATGAGGGGTTCCCACCATCCCTGTGCTGAGTTCCCGGGTCTGTACACCCGCTGTGCCCATTATGAGGGGTTCCCACCATCCCTGTGCTGAGTTCCCGGGTCTGTACACCCGCTGTGCCCATTCTGAGGGGTTCCCACCATCCCTGTGCTGAGTTCCCGGGTCTGTACACCCGCTGTGCCCATTATGAGGGGTTCCCACCATCCCTGTGCTGAGTTCCCGGGTCTGTACACCGCTGTGCCCATTATGAGGGGTTAATTTTGTTTATTGAAAATCTTACAAACAACAACTTATATACAATAAAACCATAATAAATAAATAAAACATATTTACAAAATAATTGAATGTGATAATACAAAACAAGAACATAATAAATGGTACAAAACAAATTGCGCACAACACAATCCCTACAGGAGAGCCAGACTAAGGAACATCACCGTCACCATGCATGTAGCCTTTTATCAAAAATATATTTCATCTTAAAAATCTAGGGGAGTGAATGAAGAATACAAAGAAAAGCCGCACACCCCGAGATCAACAGGCAGCAGCTACAGAGTCCTGATATTCCTCCACGCCCTTATCCAGGCCTCCTGCTGCCACCTGCCTTTCTCAAGACCCCGAATCTTCCCAACCTCACCCAGAATGTCCTGCACCACCACTTCAACAGGGAGGATTTTACCCCGTAAGGATACCTGACACCGTGCACTCCACGTGAAATAACGGACTACCAGACTAACTAAAAAAAGTGTTTCCAAATCATAATCCCGACGAGTCTGGAATGCCCCATACACCCACTCTGCATAACTCATATGGGGGAGGAAGGGTATACTCAGAGCCCTCCCAACCCTCTTGTACACCTCTATATTAAAAGGGCATTGAAGTAGAAAGTGATCCATGGACTCCACCACTCCTCCACACTCCACTCTCGGGCAGCCCCGATCACTCATGGAAAGAAACTTCAAGTTGCCCTTCACATATAGTTTTCCATGAAAGGCAAGCCAAGCCTGATCCCTAAACTTCATTGGGATTCTCTCCAAATTAATCAATCGCAAACCCACCCCCAAAACCAGGCTTGGGCAATCCCTCAAGGCCAGTGGCTCGCAAAAAGCAGAGCTCATGATCCGCTTCTCAAGAAGTTTCCTTGGAAGAGATCTGACTTCTCCTGCTGTTACTTGCCACTGCCGAAGCATTTTCAAACACAGGGCAACATAAGCCGGGAGCTGTTCATGCTTGACCCTCAGGCTCTTCACTGGCCCACCATTCTCCCAGTCTCGCAGAAAGGGCCTAAACCAGGACTGGAAAATACCAACCCACCCAGGCGGTCTCTCTGCCAACATGTTACCAAGATTGTACTTCAGAAACATCAGAGAGAAAAAGACTACAGGGTTGACCATCCCTAGACCACCCTCCCGCCTAGGAAGGTAAGTCACATTCCTTTTGACAAGGTTTATTCTGTTCCCCCATAACAGCTGGAAGAAACAACTATAGATCCTGGTATAGAGAGAAACTGGCAATATGCAAACAAAACTGACATACAGAAAAATCGGAATCAGGTAAGTCTTGATCAGATCAACCTTTTCCCTCAAGGAAAGCTGCCAACCTTTCCAGCTTGCCACCTTGGCATCGGCATTCTCCAGCCTGTTCACCCAATTTGCATGACCATAGTCACCTGGGCCGAATTCAATGCCTAGAACTCGAATTTTTTGTTGGGGCTCCGGGAAGTCATCCGGGAGAACAAAGCTCTCCCCTTCCACACCCATCCAGAAAGCTTCACACTTGTCCTGGTTGACCTTTGAACCAGATGCCTCTGCATACTGCCCTATCACTGAGACCACCTCCTGCGCCTCCGCAGTCCCAGAGATAAAAACAGAAACATCATCAGCATAGGCCACAACCTTCAAAGGAGGCTCACCAGCGATGCCCAAAGGTACCCCACACAATGGTCCACTCTCTAGCCTTCTAATGAAGGGGTCGATTGCAAACACATATAGCAGAGGACTCAATGGACACCCCTGACGCACACCCGAGCCGACCGCAAAGGGCTGCCCGACCCAACCATTAACCAAAGGAAAGCTTTCAGCCCCTTTGTACAAAATCTTGAGCCAATCAATGAAACCCCCCTCCAGGCCATATTTGTCAAGAAGGAGCCACAAGTACTCATGATTAACCCGATCAAAGGCCTTAGCCTGATCCAATGTCAGCAAATATTTACCCCAACCAGCAGCCCTACAACGCTCCAAGGCCTCCCGGACAGCTAACACTGCTGAGAAAGTGCTTCTACCTTGGACCGAACAGTGCTGGTGGTGGGATAACAAACTGCCTGCAACTGGTGATAATCGCCAGAAGAAAATCTTTGCCAGTATCTTTCTATCGACATTAAGAAGGCTAATGGGGCGCCAATTCCCAATCATGGAAGGATCTTTACCCTTTGACAGAAGGATCACTGCAGATTGCCTCATGGAGGGAGGGAGAGAACCCCCATTCAAACAGCCATTAAAAACCTCCGCAAGGTAGGGAGCCAGGATCGTTTTAAAACATTTATAGAACTCGGCTGTCAAACCATCCGGCCCTGGAGTTTTCTTGATGGCTAGTTTATCAATAGCCTGAATTACCTCATCTGCAGTGATTTCATCTGTCAAATTCATCAAAGGAACATTACTTTCCAGTCCTGGTGTAGAGTCCAAAAAACCCAACATCCTTGTCCGATCAAGGTTCCTTCCTCCCAGGAGATCGGCATAGTATGACCTGACAACCTCCAGGATCCCTGACCTAGACTTTGTCAGAGAGCCCGTACTGTCCCTCAGGCCATTGACCGTCTTAACTGCTACGCTCTGTTTACAGTTCTGGTAAGGGTCAGGCGAATGGTATTTCCCGTAATCCCTCTCCTGAACCAAAGAGGCGTGCCGGTCATATTGATGTCTCCTAAGGAGGAGCTTCACCTCAGAGATCGCCCCAGAATCTCCTCCATTCGAAACAAGGCGGTCAAGTTTCCTCCGCAAACGCTGGTAGGTGATATACTTATCTTGCTGCTTCTTTCTTCCTATGGCCTTGAAAAGCCCAACAGTCCGCTGTTTAACAAGCTCCCACCATTCTGACTTGCTGTTGCAAAAGTCTAGGATCGTTACCTGTGCTTGAAAAAAATCCTCAAAGGATTGTCTTACTCTCTCGTCTTCCAGGAGGGCCGAATTCAATCTCCAGATACCCCTCCCCCTAGGTGGCATGTCTGGGGAATTCAGAGTCACAGATAGAATACAGTGATCAGAGAACTCCACTGCCTGACACGCAGGTGCTGAAAAAGCGGAGTCTCCCTTTAAAAAAAACCTATCTATCCTACTCTGACTATTACCTCGCTGAAAAGTGAACCCCGTGCTGTCTGGGCAGCGCTTAATGTGCGCATCTACCAGACCTGCTTCCCTAACTATCGCATTAAGAAAAAGGGTGTCATAGCCCAGCTTATCTCTGAAACCTCTCCTGTCTTTAGACCTAGTAATGGTGTTGAAATCACCTCCAAAGATAACCTGCTGGGCCGTAAAAAGAAAAGGCTTAATCTTTGTAAAGAGGCATTTCCTGTCCCACTTCGTCTGGGGACCATAGATGTTAATCAGGCGCAAGTCCTGCCCCTTCACAGAGACGTCTAAGACCATGCATCTCCCTATCTCTACCTCAATTACCCGCCGGCACGTTACCATACCAGAAAAAAGGACTGCAACTCCGCTGTAAGGCTCGGCCGCAAGAGACCAAAATGAGGGACCACGTCTCCACTCCTTCTTTGCCAGATGTATATCGGCCAGACTACTCAGATGGGTCTCTTGTAAAAACAAAATGTCAGCATCAAACTCGCTGAGCAAAAATAAAGCCATATGACGAGCACTTACTGATCTTAAGCTGGCAACATTAATGGTTGCCACTTTTAACGGAGTGGGAACTGCCATTAGGGTAGTTGAGGCAGCCGTTTCTTAGCCTGACTACTCCCTCTTCCTGGAGAACCAGCGCGCTTTGTTGCACCCTGGCACTCATCTTCCATAGAGGATGCAGAACTGAATGAGTCCCATTCATCCTCATCATCATCATCATCAGACAGGACCTTAAACTTATTTTCTAAAGGCAAAAATTTAGGATTTAAGGTAACGGAACCCCCTTTTTTCCTTCTTTTGCCCCTCCTCCTCCTATCCTCCAACCACTCCATATCATCCTTAGACAAACCAGACTCAACAGCCTCCCCACCCCCATCCTCCCCTTCACCCCCCACCCCCCCACTCCCCCTTCCCTTATCCACCACCAGGCCAGCCTCTCCACCATCCACCCCACTCCTCTGCACCCCACGATCCTCAATAGAAACCCTGCAGCGTCGGGGGAGGGGGGTTGGCACCACACCTGACGCACCTGCCTCAGCACCTCTTGCTGCCTCTGCAATTTTAGAAGACACAGACACAGAAGGATTGGACACATTTTTGGCAACCGATACCTTACCTACAGAAGACATGGGCACACTAGGTAAACGCACAGACTGGGGAGACACAGACACATTAGGTATTGGCACAGACTGGGGCACCACAGATTGGGGAGACACATTGGGTATTGACACAGACTCAGATGGACTCACAGGCACCCCAGCTGCTGAGCTCCGAGCATCCTCCATGTCCATGCGGAAGAATTCTCTCATGAGCTCAGGATTGTTGTGCATTGCCTCAGGACACTGACTGTAAGGATGTCCCACCGCATTGCACAGATTGCACCTGATGATATTACAGTCTTTTGCCAAATGTCCTATACCCTGACACAGAGAGCACTTCATCACTGGACAGGAGGATGCGAGATGTCCTTTATCTCCACACTTATTGCAGAGCTTTGGCTGGCCTGGATAGAAGATGGTCAGCCTGTCCCTTCCCAGGAAAGCTGAGGATGGCAGATGCTGGACAACATTGTCAACAACTTTTAATTTTAGCTGTACAGACCATCCCCCCGTCCATATTCCCCGATCATCTACAATCTTTTTTAGGGGGCTCAGGACGTCTCCATACCTCCTCAACCATACAGATAAATCCCCTTGTGGTATGGATTCATTGCGGACCAAAATTGTGACCATTTTAATGAGGGGCTGGCGTGAAACAAGCTTTGGGATGAGCCCTTTCCAGTCCGGCAGGCCCCTACACACGTGCTCATACTTCTCCCAAAATATGTCCAAAGACTCCGGACGGATAAAGGACAAATCATATTCATAGGAACCTGCCGGACTGATCAGGGCGAAGATATCTCCGGGTGTAAACCCCATCTGTAGAATCTTATCCACCACTGCCCTCCTATGTGGGGGGATTCCACCGCCTTCCCATTTTAATTGCACAACATTCCTCCTTTTAAACATGGAGGAAGATAAGACATTTTCATGCTCCCTCCCTGCTTGCTGCCCCTTCCCAGATCCTGTAGCAGCAACACCAGCATAAGTTTTTCTTATACCAGCAGCATTTGCAGTCTTGTCCTTAGACACAATCAAACCTGCTGGCAGAGAGTCTGAAACAGCTGGGATAGCAGTCTTCTGATTAGAGGCAGGACCCTCCCCCTCCCCCGAGCACATGGTTTCTTTTCTGGGATCAATCACAGTCATGGCTGCTGCAGACTCCTGGAAACTTGTAGCACTACTGCACCCAGCATCTCCTCCACCATTCACAGGAACAGCC
The DNA here is from genome assembly GCA_037952925.1 of Lithobates clamitans. Lineage (NCBI taxonomy): Eukaryota > Metazoa > Chordata > Amphibia > Anura > Ranidae > Lithobates > Lithobates clamitans. The sequence continues at coordinate 189,626 of JBBGZY010001543.1, forward strand.
GCTGTGCCTGGTCCAGGCAAAGTCTCTGTATTGTCCATGGACCTCTCTGCAGACTGAAGCTGACAGTTATTAGCAGATGTTATTGCATGCTGTGTATTGTCTATGGGTCTGGGCTGACTGCCTGCAGCACTACAACCCTCAGCAAGCACATTGTCATTAAAGTTCACACCATCATCCTGCACACACACTGTACCTGCACCTTGTCTCTCCACAGGTCTTTCTTCCACAGGGCTAGGAACGGCGTCCATCTTTTCCTCACCATCCTGGGAAGTGGATTCAAGTTTATTGATGAAATCCAGCATGGCAGAACCTTCAACCTCCTGCTCAGATGTTCCACATTGCTGGGGAGTGAAGGGGACAGAGGCCTCCACCATTGAGGGCTCAGCAGATATCTGAGGTGTTGAAGAGCTGGGCTCATCCTCCGGGCCCACTTTCTCACTCTCTGCTGTCTGTAGCTGCATCTCCTCACTGGTCTCCTCACCCTCCATGCAGGAAGCGGCTCCTCTTCTCATTTGGCTGAATCTTTCTTCATTCTTATATTTCTCTTTAAATGCTCCACTATTCTCCTTCAGAGAATTCACCAGTTCTTTCTGCTTCCGCAGAGCTTGTTCCAGGTCTCTCAGCTCAGGCCTCAGAGCCGGTCTTTTCTTGCTGAAAACTTTGGCACAAATCTGCTTTTTCTTTTTAAATTCATTTTTCAAAGCCACCAACTTCTCCTCTTCCTTCTCAATCCGCTTCAGCGTTTCAATAACCCTCCGTCTAAAGGCAGACAGGGACTCATCTTTCCTTGGGCCAGGCCCAGTGTCGTCCACAGGCTGAGGCCTATCCAGGGGGCCTCCACCAGGGTCCTCCCCAGGATCCTGCATCACTCCTGGGGCAGAGGAGCAACTCTAGTCCCTGGTCTCTGGAAGCACAGGAGCAAAGGAACCAGCAACCTCGCTGTCAGGGAGTGGAATGGCAGTTTCCCACCATCCCTGTGCTGAGTTCCCGGGTCTGTACACCCGCTGTGCCCATTATGAGGGGTTCCCACCGTCCCTGTGCTGAGTTCCTGGGTCTGTACACCCGCTGTGCCCATTATGAGGGGTTCCCACCATCCCTGTGCTGAGTTCCCGGGTCTGTACACCCGCTGTGCCCATTATGAGGGGTTCCCACCATCCATGTGCTGAGTTCCCGGGTCTGTACACCCGCTGTGCCCATTATGAGGGGTTCCCCCCATCCCTGTGCTGAGTTCCCGGGTCTGTACACCCGCTGTGCCCATTATGAGGGGTTCCCCCCATCCCTGTGCTGAGTTCCCGGGTCTGTACACCCGCTGTGCCTATTATGAGGGGTTCCCACCATCCCTGTGCTGAGTTCCCGGGTCTGTACACCCGCTGTGCCCATTATGAGGGGTTTCCACCATCCCTGTGCTGAGTTCCCGGGTCTGTACACCCGCTGTGCCCATTATGAGGGGTTCCCACCATCCCTGTGCTGAGTTCCCGGGTCTGTACACCCGCTGTGCCCATTATGAGGGGTTCCCACCATCCCTGCTGCACTTTTTTACTTATTTTATTGGGAATGTAACAGGAGGAGCTGGGACACAGGTGGGCAGTAATACCCCCAAACTCTCAGGTGGACAGGAGCAGAGTCGGGAGATTACACTAGAAGAGAATCGGTGATGTATAATTAGATAGGAGCTGACTCTGCCCGCATCCTCCACCAGTAACTAATATATCACTTTTGTGTGGACTGACCTTTTAAATCTCATGAAATGTGCAATTTATACATCGGTGATATATTACAGGTCAGAATTTTTTAGTTATGGTCCTTCTTGGTAGAACCTTCTAAGATGAATGCCATAAGAAGGGAATACATCAGCGTTATCGTGTTAGAAGATTTCCCAAATAGCTCATTTACATGGAGTTCGATGCTCATCCACATCCCAGCCATTTATTCTTAGATAGCGGTGATTTCATGTGTCAGCGAATACCGAGAATAACGGCCCGTTTATTACCGCGCTGTGTGGATAGAACAACCCCCAACCCCCCACTAAATTTCCTTTATTCCAACATCCCGGACAGAGGAGGATTAATGGAAGATCACCCCGCGTGCTCCATATATTATCATCAACACTTTATACTGAACTTCTTTATATATAAACTCCCAAAACAAAATAAGATTTATCTCCTCTTGTTGTATTGTGCATTGTCATTTTTTTAAATTTTTTTATAGCTACTAATAATTTATATCAACCATAAACAGAGACTTGCTTTTGATTAAAGCTGAACGCCAGAACAAAGATAAAATACATATAAAAGGAGCTGCGTACAAAAAGAATTTGTCTTTCTGTCCATCCAGACCTGAGATTTGCACAGCTCTGCCACACAGCGCAGCCCTGTCTGGCAGGACAGAAGAACTGATTTTTTTTTTTTTTCTTTGCTGCAGTTCAGTAACACTTACAGTGTCCTTGTGCCTCCCCCATCCTGTGACTGGACCGTAAAAAGAAAAAGCGGTAGACAGATGAGCTTAACTCTCTGTTGCTCTGCCCTCTACTCCTATCAGCACGCCCCTTGCACCACAGGACAGCTAATTGGCTCCTTGTATTGTTTCTTCCTCTCCCAGTCTGAGCTCTGCTGTACAGGGACTGCAGGAGGGAGGGACCAATTCAAATTTAGGTACTTACACTGCTTGAAGTGATAAATTGGTGATTGAACAATGATAGGGAACCAGCACACTGATGATTCATCCCTTTGCTCCGTCATGTATAAACAGTATCTGACAAAAGTAAGTACACCCCTCAGTGACATTTGTGTAAATCTTTTCTTCTATCTTTTCATGTGACAACACTGAAGAAATGACACTTGTCTACAATGTAAAGTAGTGAGTGTACAGCTTGTAGAACAGTGTAAATTTGCTGTCCCCTCAAAATAACTCAACACACAGCCATTAATGTCTAAACCGCTGGCCACAAAAGTCAGTACACCCCTAAGTGAAAATGTCTAAATAGGGGCCCAGTTAGCCATTTTCCCTCCCCCGGTGTCATGTGACTCATTAGTGTTACAAGGTCTCAGGTGTGAATGGGGAGCAGGTGTGTTAAATTTGGTGTTATCGCTCTCACTCTCTCATACTGGTCACTGGAAGTACAACATGGCACCTCATGGCAAAGAACTCTCTGAGGATCTGCAAAAAAGAATTGTTGCAAATTTACCCATCACACTTTTCACATATGTATTTGTAAACAGCTTTGAAAACCATTTATCAGTTTCCTTCCACTTCACGATTATGTGCCACTTTGTGTTGGTCTATCACAGTGATGGTAAACCTTGGCACCCCAGATGTTTTGGAACTACATTTCCCATGACGCTCATCTACACTGCAGAGTGCATGAGCAACATGGGAAATGTAGTTCCAAAACATCTGGGGTGCCAAGGTTCACCATCACTGGCCTAGGCTATAAGAAGATTGCCAAGACCCTGAAACTGAGCTGCAGCAAGGTGGCCAAGACCATACAGCGGTATAACAGGACAGGTTCCTCTCAGAACAGGCCTCGCCATGGTCCACCGAAGAAGTTGAGGTCACGTGATCAGCGTCATATCCAGAGGTTGTCTTTGGGAAATAGACGTATGAGTGCTGTCAGCATTGCTGCAGAGGTTGTAGGGGTGGGGGGGTCAGCCTGTCAGTGCTCAGACCATACGCCACACACTGCATCAAATTGGTCTTCATGGCTGTCGTCCCAGAAGGAAGCCTCTTCTAAAGATGATGCACAAGAAAGTCCACAAACAGTTTGCTGAAGACAAGCAGACTAAGGACATGGATTACTGGAACCATGTCCTGTGGTCTGATGAGACCAAGATAAACGTATTTGGTTCAGATGGTGACAAGCGTGTGTGGGGGAAACCAGGTGAGGAGGACAAAGACAAGTGTGTCTTGTCTACAGTCAAGCATGGTGGTGGGAGTGTCATGGTCTGGGGCTGCATGAGAGCTGCCGGCACTGGGGGGCTACAGATCATTGAGGGAACCATGAATGCCAACATGTACTGTGACATACTGAAGCAGAGCATGATCCCCTCCCTTCAGAGACTGGGCCGCAGGGCAGTATTCCAACATGATAACCACCCCAAACACACCTCCAAGACCACCACTGCCTTGCCAAAGAAGCTGAGGGTAAAGGTGATGGACTGGTCAAGCATGTCTCCAGACCTAAACCCTATTGAGCATCTGTGGGACATCCTCAAATGGAAGGTGGAGGAGCGCAAGGTCTCTAACATCCACCAGCTCTGTGATGTCATCATGGAGGAGGGGAAGAGGACTCCAGTGACAACCTGTGAAGCTCTGGTGACCTCCATGCCCAAGAGGGTTAAGGCAGTGCTGGAAAATAATGGTGGCCGCACAAAATATTGACACTTTGGCCCCAATTTAGAGATTTTCACTTAGGGGTGTACTGACTTTTGTTGCCAGCGGTTTAGACATTAATGGCTGTGTGTTGAGTTATTTTGAGGGGACAGCAAATTTACACTGTTATACAAGCTGTACACTCACTACTTTACATTGTAGACAAGTGTCATTTCTTAAGTGTTGTCACATGAAAAGATAGAAGAAAAGATTTACACAAATGTCACTGAGGGGTGTACTTACTTTTGTGAGATACTGTATACTAGCTAAATCATGTACTTATACTAGCTGCATCGAAAAATACCATAAAAGATTGTTAATTAAATACATGTCTCCAGCAATTAGTGTGAGAAGTTTTGATGATGAATACTTATCTCCCTTAGCCAACCACTAAGGAATAGTGTCCAGTGATGTCAGCTGAGAATACATACTTGGAACAACCTTCTAGAAAAGTCTCTGTCTTCTCTCTTGGGCTTTTGCCTGTTGAGGATGCCACAGTGAGGAGACCTTTTCTTCTTGGGCCTTGCCTCAGCCAAGGTCAGGTGCTGAAGGCCAAAGGAATTCAAGTTGGTTTGCTGGAAAGTACACCCAGAAAAAAGCAAGAGTAGTGGAAGGGTCACCCATAGAGCATCCTAAATAAAGTCTGCTATTGTAGATGGCTATGTGTATGGAACGTCTACTATGGAAAGTGGATACCTGTATAGATGGTTGCCTGTAGGGGGCATCTTAATTAAAGTCTACTATTTAGGATGGTTACCTGTATGGAGCATCTTAAGTAATGTCTTCCATTCTAGATGGCTGTCTATATGGAGTATCTTAGGGAACGTCTACTCTGGAAGTTGTATACCTGTATGGAGCATCTTAAGTAATGTCTTCCATTCTAGATGGCTGTCTATATGGAGTATCTTAGGGAACATCTACTCTGGAAGTTGTATACCTGTATGGAGCATCTTGGGTAAAGTTTTCCATTGTAGATGGCTACCTGTGTAGAGCATATTGGAGAACATCTAATATGGAAGATGACTACCTGTATGGAGCATTGTAAATAAAATCTGCTATTGACGATGGCCATGTGTATGGAGCACCTTAGAAAACATTTACTATGGAAGATGGTAACCTGTATGGAACATTTTAAATAAAGTCCACTATTTAAGATGCTTACCTGTATGGGGCATCTTATGTAAAGTCATCTATTGTATAGGCTACCTGTATGGATCATTTTAATTGAAGTCTTCTATAATGAGCTCATTGGTAAATGAACCCAATGTATTGGTACGGGTTAGAATAAATGGTGGTTTGAGCATAAATGGACACACAGAAGGTATGTTCAGACACAATCAACTAGACCAGTGGTCTCCAAACTGTAGCCCAGGGGGCCAGATGTGGCCCTTTGCTTGCTTTTATCTGACCCTTGGAGTGCTATTTTATTCACTGATACCAATGAAGGGCACAATTCCTCCTAATGACACCAACAATGGGGCCCAATGATACCAATGAAGGGCACAATTCCTCCCAATGACACCAACGATGGGGCACAATTCCTCCCAATGACGGGGCACTATTCAACCCAATGGCACCAATGATGGGGCACTATTGCTCCCAATGAAACCAAAAATGGGGCACAATTCCTCCCAATGACACCAACGATGGGGCCCAATGATACCAATGAAGGGCACAATTCCTCCCACTGACACCACTGATGGGGGATTATTTACTCCCACTGACGCTGGGACATGTACTCCCGATGGCCACAGTCTGGCCCCCCTAAAGAATGAAGGACAGTAAATCAGCCCTTTGTTTAGAAAGTTTGGAGACCCCTGCACTAGACAATATAATCACTGTGCCAAGGTAATTTAGAATAGACTTCTGTACAATTAGATTGAGAATAACACATACATCAGCAAGGTGAGCAATAACCAATGCATATAAGTATTACCTGCAATGTGAATAATAATACTATAACTATTCAAAAGTGTACTCTAAGAGAATTGCTAGATATGGTGCAATGTTCCCTGAGAGGTACCCCTTAGCATAAGCAGTAGGTGAAGGTCTCTGTGAAGCAGCTGTAAGTCCTAACTATTCAGCTGGCTAGCGTTGGGGTCCAGTTGTACCACTGTTGTACATGAGAATAGTCCCAGTCAAGCCTGCAGACAGCAATGAGGCTACTAGATGGCTGTATGGTAAGTTCCTAAAGGGCTCAGACTCTCTTACTCTAGAAGCAGATAGTAAATCCCCACAGCAGCAGCTCACTAGTCCCAGTGATATTGCAACTCACCATCCATTCACACACACAGGGATTAGTCCTCTCTCTGCTCTGCACCCAGGTGTCTCTGGCTGTTGGCACTCCCAAACTCAGTGCTCTGGAACCTGCTCAGGCCGCTGGCATGCAGCAGTGATGGTGCACACTGGACAGGAATATGCAGTCTCCGGTCCCCCTCATGGCAAGAGGAAGCTGTGTCCTGTACAGCCTGAGAAAATGCAGCTCTTTCCCCTCCTCCTGGCAATCCCACTCTGGGATATGCAGCTTAAAAGCTTTTGATTACAATAAAGCAGGGGTCTCAAACTGGTGGCCCTCCATCTGTTGCAAAACTTTAAGTCCCATCATGCCTCTGCCACAGCTGGAGGGCCGCCAGTTTGAGACCCCTGCAGTAAAGTCTCTCTCCCCTGGACTACAGTTCCCACAGTGCAGTGATGCCTGACTCTGGACTCTGAACCCTTCCTGCTCAGCAGCTCCCTCCTCTGGCTGATATACCCTGTTTCCCCGAAAATAAGACCTAGCGTGATTGTCGGTGATGGCTGCAATATAAGCCTTACCCCCCAAATAAGCCCTACCCCGTTTCCTCAAAAATAAGCCCTACCCTGAAAATAAGACGTACAAGGACTTTAACTAGGGCTTATTTGGGGGGTAGGGCTTATATTGCAGCCATCACCGACAATCACGCTAGGTCTTATTTTCGGGGAAACAGGGTAGCTGGTAACCAGTTCAGCATCTCAGGGCAGCAGATACAGAGAGCAGCTGCAGCCAGTGTTTCCTTCACCCTACAATCTAAGCCAATCAGCTGGCTACACTAGGACGTTGCTAAGTGAGGCCCAGCTATTACTGTCCATCTTCACCATCACAGGAGCGAGCTCTCAAACTCTGAGCTCAGAGATACTGCATCAAGGGAGAGAATGTGCGTGAGGAGGTTTGGATCAGTCAAAGAGGTCACTCCTGTGATGGTGAAGATGAACATTTATAGCTAGGCCGTGCTTAGCAATGTCCTAGCAACATCCTGGGAATTTTCAGGTCAGGCTTCATGAGGCATGTACAGTATATGGCCTAAACCTATAGTAGGGGCATAATTTGATTTTGGTCAAAGCTGCATGGTTTTCATCTACAGACATCCCTTAACTGCATAGGCAGTTTTTTGGTAAAGGTGAACTAACCCTTTAAATGACTGGAGCTCTCCTATCCCTGGGTGGCCACGCTCACTTATCCACTTTATCTATGGAAGGGAGCCATGGTTGTCACACAGGCTGGACTTCAAACATGCCTGCTTTCTTTCCATTACATGGTGGATTGATGTGACTCGTAGTTTACACAAGAAAGACAAGGTCAGTTTGTGCTTTCTTTTCAGCTCACAGGTATTTTCTGTACTTACTGAAATGTTCTAAGCTTGAAGAATGAAAAGGAATACGGCCAACAGAGTGACTGGAGGTACCCGTCTGCCTTGTGCTCCTCTATTCTACAATTCTCATGTAGCACCCCCATAACACCCCAAAGGCAGGATAGCACCTCCAGGGTCCATGGATAAAATGAGGGGAACGAAGAAGGATATTGGGTGCCGATCACATTTTGCGGAACAGCTAAGGAGGTGAGGGTTAGGGAGGTGAGGGGTCCCAGATACCGTAGCAGATCGCTTACAGACTCCCCAAACCCAGATCCATGTCCGGCTTCACAGTGTCAGAACCTTTAAGCCGGCCCGGCAACACCGTAAGCACATTCCCAAATTTCACTGTGTCCTCCAAGTGAGTCACCAGGCCCTTCTGAGAGACCAGACTTCTTCAGGGTTCTCTCCAGCAAGGGGGCCTCCTCCTTGGCGCAACTTCCTCCAGACCAGGCAGGACATCTTCAGGACCACTTCAGCAAATGTTAGGCGACAAACCAGGTTATTGGGCCCAATCCAGCAGCACCTCCCTAGTTGTCAGCCCAAGGGAAGAAAGAGCGAGCACACGGTACTGTATGTCCCAAATATTTATATCCTCCCCCAGCATGCACAAGTGGCCTAAACCTCCTACTGGATTGGTTGAAGAAAATACAAATATTCATAACTTGTGTTTGTGAAATCTCATACTATGACCAGTGATACCGGTGACATCTACAGGTCACAGTGAAAAATCACAAGCCAACCTCTTTGTCACTAATTCCTTTAATCTACTTGCTCTCACAGAAACCTGGCTCCACGAATATGACACCCCTTTTCCTGCTTCCCTCTCCCAGGGTGGCCTTCACTGGACTCACTCCCCCAGGCCTAATGGACGCAAGGGAGGTGGAGTGGGATTCCTCCTATCCCCCCAGAGCACCTTCCAGGTTATTCACCCTCCTCCCTCTTTTTCACTCTCATCATTCGAAGCCCACTGTATACGTCTATTCTCTCCCACTTCCCTAAGAATTGCTGTGATCTACCGGCCCCCTGGACCATTATCGACTTTCCTTGATGAGTTTTCTGCCTGGCTACCCTACTTTCTCTCTTCGGAAATTCCCACAATCCTTCTCGGTGATTTCAACATCCTTGCTAATACAAACATTCCTGCTACTTCTAAACTTCTTAGTCTAACCTCTTCATTTGACCTGAAGCAATGGGTACAGGCTTCTACTCACTCTGATGGCAACACCCTTGACCTTGTATTCTCCTACCTATGCACTCCATGCAACTTCTCAAACAATCCTTTTCCTCTCTCCGACCACCACCTTATTAGTTTCTCTCTCCCCCTGTCTTCCACCACCTTTCCCTCCAATCGCCTAACCGTCACCCGTAGAAACTTTCGCAACTTCAACTCCTCTCTTCTCTACTCTGCTACTGACCACCTCTATGACAAAATCTCCCCCCTGTCCTGCCCCAACCAAGCCATATCCATCTACAATAAATCTCTGTCCCCCACCCTGGACAAGCTCGCTCCCCTCACTACACGCAGAATCAGGCCTCGACCCCTACAACCCTGGCAAACAGATGACACTAAAATTCTCAAAAAACGTAGTCGCGCTCTTGAGCGTCTGTGGCACAAGACTAAGTCTCTCAAAGACTTCAACCAATACAAATCTGCCCTCCAAAAATACTATTCTTTCCTCCACACTGCCAAGCAAACCTATTTTACAACTCTTATTAATACCTTCTCATCCAATCCCCGTAAACTCTTCTCTACCTTCAACTCTCTACTTTGTCCTCCACTGCCTCCCCCCACTGATTTACTCACTGCCCAGGAAATCGCTAATCATTTCAAAAACAAGATTGATACAATCCGTGATGAAATCTCCACTCTACAGGTATCTCCCCCAGCTAAGACCCCATGTCAACAGATACAACTGACACTACCTCTATTCAAATCTACTACTCCAGACGAAGTTGCTAAACTCCTTTCTATCGCCCACCTAACTACCTGTCCCCTGGACCCTGTTCCCTCTCAAATGCTACGGTCACCCTCTGACCCCATCCTACACTCTCTAACCCACATCTTCAATCTCTCCCTCACCTCTGGCGTCTTCCCCGATGCTCTAAAACATGCACTGGTCACTCCCATACTCAAAAAACCATCCTTGGACCCTACCAATCTTAACAACCTACGCCCTATCTCCTTGCTCCCCTTTTCCTCTAAACTCCTTGAACGCCTGGTTTACAACCAACTGAGTGACCACCTCATTAAAAACAACCTTCTTGATCCCCTTCAATCTGGATTTCGCCCTCAACACTCCACAGAAACTGCTCTTTTAAAACTCACAAATGACCTACTAACTGCAAAAACCAACGGACACTATTCTGTACTCCTACTTTTGGATCTTTCAGCTGCCTTTGACACGGTTGACCACCCCCTCCTCCTCAAAAAACTTCACTCCATCGGTCTCCGTGACTGTGCTCTTCAGTGGCTCTCATCCTACCTATCCCAACGCACCTTCAGTGTCACTTACAATTCTACTTCCTCCACTCATCTTCTCTTCTCTGTCGGGGTCCCCCAAGGTTCTGTTCTTGGACCTCTTTTATTTTCAATCTACACCTCTTCCCTGGGTCAGCTGATAGCCTCTCACGGCTTTCAATATCATTTCTATGCTGATGACACACAAATCTATCTCTCCACCCCTCAACTCACTCCATCAGTCTCTTCACGCATCACTAACTTACTAACCGACATATCTGTATGGATGTCACACCACTTCCTCAAACTCAACTTGTCCAAAACTGAGCTTATAATATTTCCTCCCCCACGTGCCACTTCCCCTGACTTCTCTGTCAAGAGCAATGGCAAAACCATCCACCCGTCCCCACATGTCAGGGTGCTAGGTGTTATCCTAGATTCCGAACTCTCCTTTCAGCCCCACATCCAATCACTTTCCAAAGCTTGCTGCCTCAACCTCCGCAACATCTCTAAACTACGTCCCTTTCTAACCAATGAAACCACAAAGCTCCTGATTCATTCCCTGGTTATCTCTCGCCTTGACTACTGCAACTCACTCCTCATTGGCTTACCTTTAAACAGACTATCCCCCCTTCAGTCCATCATGAATGCTGCTGCCAGACTCATCCACCTTACAAACCGATCAGTGTCTGCTACCCCTCTCTGCCAATCCCTCCATTGGCTGCCACTCGCCCAACGAATTAAATTCAAAATACTAACAATAAGTTACAAAGCCATCCACAACTGTGCCCCCAGCTACATCACTAACCTAGTCTCAAAATACCAACCTAAACGCCATCTTCGTTCCTCCCAAGATCTCCTGCTCTCTAGCTCCCTCATCACCTCCTCCCATATCCGCCTCCAGGACTTCTCCCGAGCCACGCCCATCCTCTGGAATTCCCTACCCCAATCTGTCAGACTGTCTCCAAATTTATCCACTTTTAGGCGATCCCTGAAGACTTTCCTCTTCAGAGAAGCCTATCCTGCCTCCATCTAACAACTGCACTATTTTCTCCATTAGCTCATCCCCCACAGCTATTACCCTTTTGTATAACTTGACCCTCCCTCCTAGATTGTAAGCTCTAACGAGCAGGGCCCTCTGATTCCTCCTGTATTGAATTGTATTGTACTTGTACTGTCTGCCCTAATGTTGTTGTAAAGCGCTGCGTAAACTGTCGCCGCTATATAAATCCTGTATAATAATAATAATAATAACTTAAAGTGTTACTAAACCCATACCTCCCAACATTTTGAGATGGGAATGAGGGACGCCTACTAGCAAACGTATGTAGGCATAGGACACGCCTCCTGCCACGCCCCCTTAACCACTTCAGCCCTGGAAGGATTTACCCCCTTCCTGACCAGAGCGTTTTTTGCGATTCTGCACTGCGTCGCTTTAACTGACAATTGCGCGGTCATGCGACGTGGCTCCCAAACAAAATTGACGTCCTTTTTTTCCCACTAATAGAGCTTTCTTTTGGTGGTATTTGATCGCCTCTGCGATTTTTATTTTTTGCGCTATAAACAAAATAAGAGCGACAATTTTGAAAAAAACGCATTATTTTTTACATTTTGCTATAATAAATATCCCCTAAAAATATTTAAAAAAAACATTTTTTTTCTTCAGTTTAGGCCGATCGTATTCTTCTACATATTTTTGGTAAAAAAAATTGCAATAAGCGTTTATTAATTGGTTTGCGCAAACGTTATAGCGTTTACTAAATAGGGGATAGTTTTATGGCATTTTTATTAATAATTTTTTTTTTACTAGTAATGGCGGCGATCAGCGATTTTTATTGTGACTGCGACGTTATGGCGGACATGTCGGACATTTTTGACACATTTTTGGGACCATTGTCATTTATACAGCGATCAGTGCGATTAAAAATGCACTGATTACTGTGTAAATGACACTGGCAGTGAAGGGGTTAACCACTAGGGGGCGGAGAGGGGTTAAGTGTATCCTAGGGAGTGATTACTAACTGTAGGGGGATGGGCTGTGTGGCTGACGTCACTGATCTCCGCTCCAAAGACAGGGAGCAGAGATCGAGTGACACTTGTCACTAGGCAGAACGGGGAGATGCTGTTTACAACGGCATCTCCCCGTTCATCCGCTCCGTGAGACGATCGCGGGTCTCCCCGCGGCGATCGAGTCCGCGGGACCCGCGACCCGACTCACGGAGCTCCCGGCCGGCGCGCGTGCGCGCCGCCGGCGGCGCGCACGCACGGGCACGGCGGGTAATTCAAATGGATGTACAGGTACGCCCATTTGCCCAGCCGTGCCGCTCTGCCGACGTACATCGGCGTGCGCCGGTCGGCAAGCGGTTAAAGGAGAATTAACGGGAAAAAAAGGTTAATTAAATCCACAAGGGCTTTTTTTTACCACTACTATTCCTTTATATTGGCTTTTAACATTTACAAATGCAGCAATTTGGAATTTGGATTTGGTTTAGCACTGGGAAACACTAGATAAAAAGTGCATTTTATATACAACTATATAGTACTGCCACTATATACCTTTTTGGCTGATCTGTATACCACGGTCACATGATAAACTGCAGGGTCTCCCTGAGTGCTGAGTGTTCAGGTAGGAGGAGATTTCTACTATAGCCTGTGTCCTCATGCTGTTATGGGAGGCGGATCATCCATCACTCAAAATGTGACATCCCACCCACTGTGTTCTTTTTTTAGTTACTGGGCATGGAGGAGGAGGGAGGGACTGGGCTGTCATTTAAGACCTGTATACACGCCCACATGTGTGATGTCAATATCATGTGACCTGAAAATCTCAGCTCAACAAGGAAATGTTCTCTCCAGCAATAGAGACCAAACTGAGCATGTGCAGCCCGACTGTGTCTTATCTGGCCTTGCCAAGAGAGGCCCTGCAGGAAAGGGGAGGATCTGTCCATACAGGATCAAAGAGCCTTTTTACACAATACAGAGGATTAACCCCTTAGGTTCCACGGTGAGTATAACAAGCATGCAATTCTGCATATACAGACTGATTTTACTGTTGTGGGTTTATTAACACTTTAAGCTTAGGGAAAAAACAGGTGAAAAACTACACAATCCGTCTGAGTTAACTGCAGCCCAGCCAAAAACTACAATGACATAGTAGCCCCTGTTTGGGGCAAAGTGGGGGGCTGCACTCAGTTTAGGTGGGAACCAATTACCTGGTATATTTCTTGATTCATTTCATCAAACCCACAAATACATTAGAAGTAGAACCCTGGAGGGAGCTGAACCAAGGACCCCGGTGCTGCCTGGGCACTCATTGGCCAGTGTGCTGCGATGTTTGAGAAAAGTATTTTCCATCACAAAGCCCAATAGAGAGAGAAAAGGATATTGATGGTTGTATCACAGCTGGAGATGTAGAAGTTACAAGCTACAGAGTGGGGCTTGTCCTTGTCAGTAAACTCTAAACAAACGATCCATTAAGTGTTGATTGGAGATGAAAGAATAGGCCAGTCTTTGTTACAATGGGATCCTTGTGCTCCCTAATCCCTCTTCCATCCACAAGCACTTCACACATCCAGGACAGAGGGGAAGACACGGCCGAGTGATTGAGAGAACCCTGGAGGACAGAAGATGTCTTCTGGGCTCACCTCTCCACCGATGGACAATTCCTGGAGATCCCAAGTTCTACTTCTCTATGGCACGGGGTACATTCTTTGTTGCTTTCCCTAGCCCCATAAAACCCAGTTGTGTTCATTTCCTTTGTATTAACCTTACAGTGTCTGTTACCCCAACATTTCATATTCCTGAGACGTGTCGGTGTTGCCATCTACTTGTATTAAAAAGCATCAATTTCTCTTTGCTTCGCTTTGTTTTGTGTAAAAAAAAAACTGGTGATCCTGCCAGTCCCACTGTTTCAGTCTGCCCATGCCAGGGCATGGAAGCACATCAATACCAGCGTGGTCAGTTTTCTTCTTTGCATTCTACTTGAGACCACAGCCTGCCTGTACTCTAATGGACCTTTCCCCCCTCCGCTCACAGCTCATCACTGGGAAGATCAGTGCGCTGCTGTTCCTCTGCTTCCTGCTGACACCCCCAAGCTCTTCACTATAAAGGTCAGTGTGCTGCTGTTTCTCTGTCTCCAGGTGACACTCCCCGTTCACAGCTGTTCACTATGAAAATCAGTGTATTACTCTCCCTTTGCCTCCTGCTGACATGCTTCCCTACACAGCTCTCCACCATGAAGGTTAGTGAATAGCTCTCCCTTTTTGCCTCCTGCTGCGCTACCCCCCCTCCCCCCAAGCTCTTCACCATAAAGGCCAGTGTGCTGCTGTTTCTCTGTCTCCAGCTGACACTCCCCCTGCACAGCTGTGCACTATGAAAATCTGTGTATAGCTCTTCCTTTGCCTCCAGCTGGCATGCTTCCTCCCTGCACAGCTCCCCACTATGAAGGTCAGTATATAGCTTTCTCTTTTTGCCTCCTGCTGCCCCCCCCCCCCCCAGCTCTTTACTATAAAGGCCAGTGTGCTGCTGTTTCTCTGTCTCCAGTTGACACTCCCCCTGCACAGCTGTTCACTACGAAAATCAGTGTATAGCTCTCCCTTTGCCTCCCGCGGACCCCCCATCATGCAGCTCTTCATTGTGAAGATCAGTGCACTGCTGTTTCTCTGCCTCCTGTTGACACTTCCCCTGCACAGCTCTTTACAATGAAGATCAGTTTCTAGCTCTCCCTTTGCCTCCTGCTGACTCTCTGCCCCCCCCCCCCCTCCAACTGCTTTCCTCTGCCTCCTGCCAGCCTCCCCCCCGCCCCCGCCCGCACAGCCTTTCACTATGAAGATCAGTGTACAGCTCTCCCTTTGCATTTCACTGATACGCCCTCCTGCCCAGCTTTCACTATGAAGATGAGTGTACTGCCATTTCTCTACCTCCTGCTGGCATGCCCCCCTGCACATCTCTTCACTATGAAGATCACTGTGCTGCTGTTTCCTTGCCTCCTGCTAACATGCCCCCCCCCCCCCCTTGCACAGCTCTTCACTATGAAGATCAGGGTTTTGCTCTTTCAATGCTTCTGCTTGTTAATAAGTTGGTACTCATGTACACACAGGCCCCATTGTAATGTGATTGCCTTAATGGCATTTTTAGAAGTGTGTACTTTGCATTATGGGATATGGGGGAGAAGATACGCCTAAAGTGGACCTAACATAATATACCACCTATGTTTATTGTGTAAGTGTAACACTACTATGGTGACCAGTGCTGTGTCTTCTAGCCAGCTACTTTATGTTTCTGGTTGTTCTTGATGTTGCCGATCTGGGCTGTGTGACCCTGCTCTTGTCTCCTGTTGCTGACTCTGTCCGTTCCTGTCGCTTTCTTGTCTGCCACCTGCCTCGGCCTGTGCCTGGACTCCAACCATTCTCTTGCTTGCTGCCTCCCTCAACCTGTGCCTGGACCCCAACCATTCTCTTGCTTGCTGCCTGCCTCAACCCATGCCTGGACTCCAACCATTTTCTTGCTTGCTGCCTGCCTCAACCTCTGCCTGGACTCCAACCGTTCTCTTGCTTGATGCCTGCCTCAATCTCTGCCTGGACTCCAACCATTCTCTTGCTTGCTACCTGACTCAACCCATGCCTGGACTCCAACCATTCTCTTGCTTGCTGCCTGCCTCAACCTCTGCCTGGACTCCAACCATTCTCTTGCCTGCAGCCTGCCTCAGCCTGTGCCTGGACTCCAACCATTCTCCTGCCTGCCCCAACCTCTACCTGGACTCCAACCATTCTGTGCCTGAGGCCTGCCTCCACCTTGGCATGTACTTTGACTACACTCTTGCCTGCCTCAACCCCAGCTCAGATTCCGATTCTCTGTCATATTACACCACTGTCTCTATAGAGAAGCCAGCCTGTTCTAGTTACCCCTTGCTGGGCGATCCTAAGGTCTGCAACCTGGTGTCAATTTGCAGTAAAGTAATTGGGCCATCACTCCTTGTGGGGGGCTCTGGAGAAGACCAAGCTGCGCCTTGGGTGAGCCTCATTACCTGCCAGGCGTGTCATAACTTACACATACACCAGCTATTCTCAACAAGGGTTCTGTTAAACCCTAGGGTTTCTCCAGAGGTTAATAGGGGTTTCTTGAGCTGTGGTTGATTCATCTGCCATTTGATTGTGCCTGCATGATCCTGGGGCCAATGCCATGGAAAAGAGCAAGACACCAATGATTTTTTTTAGCTTTCTAATAGTATAACTCTACTATGGTGACCAGCGCTGTGTATTTTAGCCATCTACTTTATGTTTCTGGTTGTTCTTGATGTTGCCGATCTGGTCTGTGTGACCCTGCTCTTGTCTCCTGTTGCTGACTCTGTCCGTTCCTGTCACTTTCTTGTCTGCCGCCTGCCTCGACCTTTGCCTGGACTCCAACCATTTTCTTGCTTGCTGCCTGCCTTGACCTGTGCCTGGACACCAACCATTCTCTTGCTTGCTGCCTGCCTCAACTTCTGCCTGGACTCCAACCACTCTCTTGCTTGCTGCCTGCATTAACCTATGTCTGGACTCCAACCAGTCTCTTGCTTGCTGCCTGCCTTAACCTATGTCTGGGCTCCAACAATTCCCTTGCTTGCTGCCTGCCTCAACCTATGCCTGGACTCCAACCACTCTCTTGCTTGCTACCTGCCTTAACCTATGTCTGGACTCCAACCATTCTCTTGCTTGCTGCCTGCCTTGACCTGTGCCTGGACACCAACCATTCTCTTGCTTGCTGCCTGCCTCAACCTCTGCCTGGACTCCAACCACTCTCTTGCTTGCTGCCTGCATTAACCTATGTCTGGACTCCAACCAGTCTCTTGCTTGCTGCCTGCCTTAACCTATGTCTGGGCTCCAACAATTCCCTTGCTTGCTGCCTGCCTCAACCTATGCCTGGACTCCAACCACTCTCTTGCTTGCTACCTGCCTTAACCTATGTCTGGACTACAACCATTCTTTTGCTTGCTGCCTGCCTCAACCTATGCCTGGACTCCAACCATTCTGTTGTCTGCAGCCTGCCTCAACCTGTGCCTGGACTCCAACCATTCTCTTGCCTGCCCCAACCTCTGCCTGGACTCCAACCATTCTGTTGCCTGAGGTCTGCCTCCACCTTGGCATTTACTTTGACTACTCTCTTGCCTACCTCAACCCCAGCTCAGATTATGATTCTCTATCATATTACACCACTATCTCTATAGAGAAGCCAGCCTATTCTAGTTACCCCTTGCTCGGTGATCCTAAGGTCTGCGACCTGGTGTCAATTTGCAGTAAAGTAATTTACAGTAAAGGGCCATAAAGTAATTTTGCAGTAAAGGGCCATCACTCCTTGTGGGGGGCCCTGGAGAAGACCAAGCTGTCACTTTGCACCTTGGGTGAGCCTTATTACATGCCAGGGGTGTCAAACCATAACTTAGATATACACCAGCTATTCTCAACCAGGGTTCCGTTAAACCATAGGGTTTCTCCAGAGGTTAATAGGGGTTCCTTGAGCTGTGGTTGATTCATCTGCCATTTAATTGTGCCTGCATGATCCTGGGGCCTATGCCACAGAAAAGAGCAAGACATCAATGATTTTTTTGGGTGGGCCAACTCAATATTGAACCCTACGGACTAAGACATGGGATGCCATTAAAGTTCATGTGCGTGTAAGGACAGGCGTCCCAATACTTTGGGCAATATAGTGTATGTTCCGACTGGCCACCACTGTAAGGGGGGCATTGTTCCCAATGACCACCAAAATAAGGTGGACATTCTTCCCACTGAGCACCGATAAATTGGTTTTAGCAGGGGTTCCCCTAGACCTTAAAAATGTTTTCAAGGGTTCCTTGGGGGCAAAAAGGTTGATTATGGCCGATATACACTGTCCCTGTGCCTAACTAACATTTAGCCTAGTATTGGCTGCAATTATAAAAAGCCTCCATCTACTATTTAGTGCAGAGCAGACCAGACACTTTGATTTCTCCATTGTACAGAATATAATGTATATAGTAGGGGTGGGGGAGCGCGTTTAGCTGTCCAGACAGAATTTGTTATCATAATTTAGGGGTTGCAGTAGCTGGGTGGGAGGCTCCGGGCCCTCAGCCAGCCTAGAAGAGTTTGTTTGGAATGGGAATCCGCCAGATTAAGTACATTTAACCCCAGAGAGGTGCCAGTGTGGGCGGCGTGTAAACAGGAATAGCAGCAGCAAACTCGTGTAAACCTGGCGATGTGGTTAATCCCATAGCAGCACTTACGAGTCGCCAGGGGCGAATAACAAGAGCGCAAGGTGTTTATTTTCTGAACAACGCCGAAAAAAAAGAACCAATGTTTGTGGTGAGCGTTTATATAAAAACGTGCCTGATTTTGTTTTCTCTGCTAAAATAAGGGCAACAATTGGGGGATACGAGATTCCAAACCCGATCGGGTCCCTCATTCTGGCGACCACAAGGCTCCAGGACAGCTTACAAGATTCTTGGTATTTTACCAGATGGACCAGAATTTTAGAAAAATCCCCCCTTTTTCTATTTTAGAGTGGTAGTTAAAAATGTCATCAAGGGCTTTAAGTGACCTTTCATGAAAATGTAAAGTCTGCTTTTACTCTTGGCTCACAATCCCAAATAGCTTAAAAAGTAAGAGAGAGTGCTGATCGGGAGCCGGTCATTTGCTGCTTTTCCAGCATGCTCTGTCAGACCAGCTGCCATACACATGGACTTAATGTCAGCCGGCTCTTAGAAGACGTGGTGACATCACCCAAGTGTTGGACGAGGCATTGGCTAAGAGTGCTGATCGGCAGAAGGTCATTTGCTGGTTTTCCAGCATGCTCTGTTGGACCAGCTGCCATACACATGGACTTAATGTCAGCTGGCTCTTAGAAGACGTGGTGACATCACCCAAGTGTTGGTTGAGGCATTGGCTAAGAGTACTGATCGGGAGAAGGTCATTTGCTGGTTTTCCAGCATGGTCTGTTGGACCGGCTGCCATTCACACGGGCTAAATGTCGGCTGACTCCCAGGTGATGTGGTGACGTCACCCAAGTGTTGGATTAGGCATTGGCTGAGAGTGCTGATCAGGAGCCGGTCAGTTGCTGTTTTTTCAGCATGGTTTGTCGGGCCAGCTGCCATACACACGGGCCGAATGTTGGCTGACTCCCAGGAGTGGTGACATCACCCAAGTGTTGGATGAGGCATTGGCTGAAAGTGCTGATCAGGAGACAGTTAGTTGCTGGTTTTCCAGCATGCTCTGTCGGGCTGGCTGCTGTACACATGGGCCGAATGTTGGCTGACTCCCAGGAGTGGTAACGTCACCCAAGTGTTGGACAAGGCATTGTCTGAGAGTGCTAATCATGAGCCGGTCAGTTTCTGGTTTTCCAGCATGCTCTGTCGGATCGGCTGCCATACACACGGGCCAAATGTTGTCCGACTCCCATGAGGCGTGGTGATGTCATCCAAGTGTTGGACAAGGCATTGGCTGAGAGTGCTGATCAGGAACTGGTCATTTGCTGGTTTTCCAGCATGTTCTGTCAGACCAGCTGCCATACAGATGGGCTAAATGTCGGCCAACTCCCAGGAGGCGTGGTGATGTCACCCAAGTGTTGGACGAGGCATTGGCTAAGAGTGCTGATTGGGATCTGGTCAATTGCTGGTTTTCCAGCATGTTCTTTTGAACCGGCTGCCATACACATGGGCCGAATGTTCGAATGTTGGCCAACTCCCAGAAGGCGTGGTGATGTCACCCAAGTGTTGGACGAGGCATTGGCTGAGAGTGCTGATTGGGATCTGGTCATTTGCTGGTTTTCCAGCATGTTCTTTTGAACCGGCTGCCATACACATGGGCCGAATGTTCGAATGTTGGCCAACTCCCAGGAGGCGTGGTGATGTCACCCAAGTGTTGGACGAGGCATTGGCTGAAAGTGCTGATCAGGAGCCGGTCATTTGCTGGTTTTCCCGCATGCTCTGTCAGACCGGCTGCCATACACACGGGCCGAATGTTGGCCAACTCCCAGAACGCGTGGTGATGTCACCCAAGTGTTGGACGAGGCATTGGCTGAGAGTGCTGATCAGGAACTGGTCATTTGCTGGTTTTCCAGCATGTTCTGTCAGACCAGCTGCCATACAGATGGGCTAAATGTCGGCCAACTCCCAGGAGGCGTGGTGATGTCACCCAAGTGTTGGACGAGGCATTGGCTAAGAGTGCTGATTGGGATCTGGTCAATTGCTGGTTTTCCAGCATGTTCTTTTGAACCGGCTGCCATACACATGGGCCGAATGTTCGAATGTTGGCCAACTCCCAGAAGGCGTGGTGATGTCACCCAAGTGTTGGACGAGGCATTGGCTGAGAGTGCTGATTGGGATCTGGTCATTTGCTGGTTTTCCAGCATGTTCTTTTGAACCGGCTGCCATACACATGGGCCGAATGTTCGAATGTTGGCCAACTCCCAGGAGGCGTGGTGATGTCACCCAAGTGTTGGACGAGGCATTGGCTGAAAGTGCTGATCAGGAGCCGGTCATTTGCTGGTTTTCCCGCATGCTCTGTCAGACCGGCTGCCATACACACGGGCCGAATGTTGGCCAACTCCCAGAACGCGTGGTGATGTCACCCAAGTGTTGGACGAGGCATTGGCTGAGAGTGCTGATCAGGAGCCGGTCAGTTGCTGGTTTTCCCGCATGCTCTGTCGGACTGGCTGCCATTCACATGGGCCGAATGACGGCTGGTTTTTATTGAACCGGCCAACGTTGCCTGCCATTAGGCTTTACTTCTGAATGTTTGAGTGGACTTCTCAAACAAAGGGTTTGCCACAGGTTGCTCTCCCAGATTAGTGCAACGGCAGCCAGGCAAACATCAACAGTCACTTTTTCTGGCTGAGGACACTCTTAACATTACTTATTAGAACAGTCCCTCTAGTAGAAGCTAAGGAAATGGACAGCACTGACATAGTTGCCAACATTGTAAAAAAATGTTTAGGGACACTTTTTTGGCTGTAGGCGGAGTCTTGTTATAATTAGGGGGCGGGGCATGCATTTGTGGGCATGGCACAGGGGAAAAGTAAAAATGCGCTGCTGCGAAAAATGGGCATGGCTTACGTGGAATAGTGGGAGTGTCTCAAAGGGGGTGTGGTTAGAGCCTGAGATGAATTATGGATGGAGAGGGAAAGGGGGGGAGAGGAATGGAGGACAGCATCCCCAGATCCTACACAACAATGGAAATATGTGTATTCTAGAAAGTTTAACAATCAGCAGATAAAGATACTCCAAACACCTGGTGTTAGTGCTTCAATCATCCCGGCACCATGATTATTATGGTGTCAGGATGATTGAAGTGCATTATTTCTATTATTACATTGTAATATAAAATGAAATCATTCAACTCACCATAATGCTGAATCAGTGGGATCCCTGAGCGTGTCACCTGCCACGTCACCTGCCACCAGCCGTCCGTCCTTGCATCAGGTGTCCCAGCAGAGTCCGTCCTTGCGTCAGGTGCCCCCAGCAGAGTCCGTCCTTGCATCAGGTGCCCCCAGCAGAGTCCGTCCTTGCATCAGGTGCCCCCAGCAGAGCCCCCCTTACATCAGATGTCCCCAGCGGAGCCCCTCCTTACATCAGGTGTCCCCAGCGGAGCCCCCCCCTCACATCAGATGTCCCCAGTGGAGCCCCCCCTCACATCAGATGTCCCCAGCAGAGCCCCCTCTCACATCAGGAGTCCCCAGCAGAGCCCCCCTCACATCAGGAGTGCCCAGCAGAGCCCCCCTTTACATCAGGAGTCCCCAGCGGAGCCCCCCTCACATCAGGAGTCCCCAGCGGAGCCCCCCCTCACATCAGGAGTCCTCAGCGGAGCCCCCCTCACATCAGGAGTCCCCAGCGGAGCCCCTCTCACATCAGGAGTCCCCAGCGGAGCCACCTCTCACATCAGGAGTCCCCAGCAGAGCCCCCCCTCACATCAGGAGTCCCCAGCGGAGCCCCCCTTTACATCAGGTGTCCCCAGCGGAGCCCCCCTTTACATCAGGTGTCCCCAGCGGAGCCCCCTCACATCAGGTGTCCCCAGCGGAGCCCCCCTCACACCAGGAGTCCCCAGTGGAGCCCTCCTCACACCAGGAGTCCCCAGCGGAGCCCCCCTCACACCAGAAGTCCCCAGCGGAGCCCACCTCACATCAGGAGTCCCCAGCAGAGCCCCCCTCACACCAGAGTCCCCAGCGGAGCCCCCCTTCACACCAGGAGACCCCAGCGGAGCCCCCCTCACATCAGGAGTCCCCAGCAGAGCCCCCCTCACATCAGGAGTCCCCAGCAGAGCCCCCCTCACATCAGGAGTCCCCAGCGGAGCCCCCCTCACATCAGGTGTCCCCAGCGGTGCCCCTTACCTTTCTATAGCAGACCGGCAGCGGGGTGGGTAGGCGGGGCAAGGTGGAGCGCGACGCAGGAGTTTCGTCTAGCCGCACAGCTGTTCCTGGTCTCCTTAAAAATGGCGGACCCTGAAAAAACGGATTTCTCGGGACATTTCCCGGGAAACAATAAACTCGGGAAAAGAGTCCAGATCCCGGGAATGTCCCGGGAAATCTGGGATAGTTGGTAAGTATGCACTGAGGCACCTTAAGGAATGCCCCAGCCCAAGCACAGGGGATAGTAGCAGCACCCAGTTACCAGGATCCTACATTCAGGTCTGTACTCAGGTATGTCCCTGGATACTTGGATACCTCCTTCCAATATCAGTCAGAAATTTCTCCCGTGAACTCTCCAAACCAGATCCTCAGTGAAATCTCTCAATCGGTTCCAGAGATCTTCAGCAAAACATGCCCCCCAGCTCTAGCATAGCTGGGACCTCGATGAGCACATGTAAAACCTCATTTGGGCTGTCCAGAAGGACAGAAGCCCTTCAGGATGGAAACTTTTTCCTCCTGGACAAGAACAGGGCCTCCCCAAACCTCAGACTTATTATGCAGTTCCCAACCACCTACTGGGCACCTTCCCCCAGGGATTGGCTAAGACAACATAAATAGTCAGGCAGCATTTGACTACTTCCAACCCACTATATTCCGGAACCATCTAGAAGACAGGGGGAAGCAATCAAACTTGCAGCCTGTGACACTCAGAATAGCAGAAAGTAATCACAAACTGCTCCACTGTTTTTAGGGGAGCCCAAACAACTAAATTTGCCTAACCTTCCTAGTAGCCTACCTAAGGGGGTGCTACTCTACAATAGAAAGCTGGGACGTGGTGGTACTTGCAGTGTATCTGCTCATGCCAATAAAAATAAATACCTGTTGATCCTGCCAGAATTTTGCTTTCCAGCGCTCACTCTGCAATATGCGGACACACAACACATGCAGCTTCGATCCTGGGCATCTACAGCACCCTGACAAATCAGCAGCAGCCCAATGGTAGAAGGACAACGCGAAGGGCCAATGAGAGTGGTGGCCTTGCTCGGATAGCAGGGTGGCTGCAACAAATGCCAGGCTGGGGCTGCTCTGACTTGTGTGGGTTGAGCTGGCGGTGAGGAGGGAAGGTGATGGTGGAGGAGAGAAAGGTGCTGGATGCCTCTGGACACCCGACAATGAGCTACACTAGGAGGACAAACTTTGTGTAAGTCTCACTTGTCCTGTATGACTTCTCTATTCCCAGCCAGTCCTTCTACTGCAGGTAGCATGATTTGTCATTTATTCCTGGCAGCCCATCCTCTGGGATGCTGCTTACCTTGGGCTCTGTTCCTACCTGCAGTCAGTTAACCTTCATAGCTGTGTGTGCTCTGCTCTGATCATTGCTAATAAGTAGTTCTAGAAGTTTTCTGTCAGTTGGTGGGTCCCTGCTCCTCCCCAGTCCATGGTGCGCAGGCAGTAAGGAGTTGATGTGCTGTAAACTTCGGCAAACAATCAGATGATGTGCAGTAATGTCTAGCAAAAATAATTGAACAGTAGTGATCTGCTGTAATCTCTAGCAACCAGTGAGCAATAACGATGTGCAGTAACCTCTAGCAACTAATCAGTGAGCAGTAATAAGGTACAGTATCCTCTAGCAACCTATCAGTAAGCTGTAATGATGTGCAGTGACCTCTAGCAACCAATCAGTGAACAGTAGTGTTCTGCTTTAACCTCTTGCAACCAATCAGTGAGCAATAATGATGTGCAGTAACCTCTAGCAAGCAACCAGTTAGCAGTAATGATGTGCAGTAACCTCTAGCAACCAATCAATGAGCAGTAATAATGTGCTGTAACCTTCAGCAACCAATCAGTGGGAGGTAATGATGTGTAGTGACCTTTAGCAACCAATCAATGAGCAGTAATAATGTGCAGTAACCTCTAGCAACCAATCAGTTAGCAGTAATGATGTGCAGTAACCTCTAGCAACCAATGAATGAGCAATAATAATGTGCAGTAACCTTTAGCAACCAATCAGTGAGTGGTAAGGATGTGCAGTAACCTCTAGCAACCAATCAGTGAGCTGAAAGGATGCGCAGTAACCTCTAGCAACCAATCAGTGAGCCTGGACCAATCAATAAGTGTGGACCAGTTGTTTATGTTTACATCATTAAAGTGATTTGAGATAAGTCTATGTGTGTTTGTTTGTTTTTTTGGATGTTGGGGTAGAGAGAGAAATTGCATGGGGGGGGGGCTACCAGACTTTACAGGAAAGTGTTAACAGTGAACAGTGCAGTCTACAGCCAGTCTGCTTGAAGAAAGGAGGAGGTAGTAGGAGGAGAAGGAGAAGGCCTTGCTATCCTAGGCTACAGGTCCGTGTGTTTCTATTGATCCACATAGTGTAGGGAGACACCGCTCTAGTCCCTGCATGCAGGGGTGGCTCCATAGGATGCTGCAAGAGAAAGGAGCCACCCTGACACAGGAAACCTGGGGCTGTGGTCATATCACCAGCTTACACTGCAACAAAGGTTTTGGTCACAGTGCTGGAGACACATGATTGTGTGCGCTCTCA